>PITA01014288.1:0-54120 GCA_004023965.1 Spilogale gracilis
AGGAGGGAAGGAGGGAGGGAAGGAGGGAAGGAGGGAAGGAGGGAAGGAAGGAGGGAGGGAAGGAAGGAGGGAAGGAGGGAAGGAGGGAGGGAAGGAGGGAAGGAAGGAAGGAAGGAGGGAGGTGGGAGGGAAGGAGGGAAGGAGGGAGGGAAGGAAGGAGGGAGGGAAGGAGGGAACATCTAAGACGCCACAGGTGTTGTCCCAGGTTCACGCCCATGTCTGAGAATGGCAAGTGAACAGCCCTGAAATAGCATGAATAAAAGGGTGATAAAGGCCGATTGAGAGAGTCGAGGGTAGATAGATTCAAGAAGTTTTCTTCTTCTTCTTCTTCTTTTTTTTAAAAGATTTTATTTATTTATTTGACAGAGAGAAACACAGCCAGAGGGGGAACACAAGCAGGGGGAGTGAGAGAGGGAGAAGCAGGCTTCTCGCCGAGCAGGGAGCCCGATGTGGGACTCGATCCCTGGTCTCCGGGATCATGACCTGAGCTGAAGGCAGTCGCTTAACCAACTGAGCCACCCAGGCACCCCAAGAAGTTTTCTTCTTATGGGAAATGATGTAAAAGACTTTGCCTTAAGTCGAGTCTTGGTTTTTGAAAGTTTGACTATCTTGCATGTAATAAATATTAGGCTTCATAAGCCCAGAAGTATGTGTGAGATTACACCAATGATAGGTAAGTCACGCCTGACAGTGTTGTGGACATCGGTCCCTCACCTGTATCATCTTGCCCTTTCCAGGCAGTGCCAGGGCTTCTTTGTCATTCTGGGCTTTCCCCCCCCCCCGGCCCACCCCATCATTTGTGCTCTGGATTTACCAACCTCTACCCCATCTAACAACCAGTGACTGCACGTCTGTTGATCTCTTGTGAGTCTGGGACTTCTGAGATCTCCGGTGAGTTCTGCAACTATTCCACTGGCTTTGGGATAGCATGGGTTTGGGGCCAGAGGCTGTCCCCTACCATTGGGAATATAAAGTGCACCCTTCTATTGACTCCCCACAGTCCAGCTGAATTCAGGATGTGCCTTTTAATAGGACTTTACTGGGGTTCTGCGTGGCAGAAGGGAATAGAGTTACCTTTAGAGTGACCATTTGCTTCTGGAAGTTCTGCTCTCAGAGCTCAAAGGTTAGGTGAGCATTCACAGTTTCCTTATATCATTGCCTGACCAGCTATAAGGTTTCCTGTCTCTTTCCAAGCCTTTCTCTGAAGTAGGGACTGACCAAATCCCATCACCAGGAATTCAATGCCAACAGCCCTAGGCTGGAGGGAAAAAAAATGGATTTTGGTAAGGTGTGAAGTCCTACTTTCCAAAGTCTCATTACCTATCCTAAGATTAGTGACTTACTGGGATGACTGCCAATGGGAATAACCACTTTCTAGAAATGAAATGTCACATCCTACCCACCAGAGTATGACCTTGTTCTCATGTCTTATGAATGCAATGCTCTAGTAAAGATGTTAATGATAATAACAAATGTTTAGACCTGCTGATTAAGTGCCAGGTACTGTGCTAAGGACTTATGTTATTGATTTATCTAATCCTCAAAGCAACCTCACGAGAGAGAGGTACAATTATTTTCCCCATTTTATAGATGAGGAAATTGAAGTACAAAGCAGGAATATAATTTGCCCAAGAGCACCCAGCTGGTAAGTGGCAGAGCTAGTATTTGAACCCAGATGGTCTGGTATCAGAGCCCACGGTGCTGCTACCCAGTACATCATACAGGTTCACATCCCAGAGAAGACCTCTGCCCAAACTCTGAGTCACTCTGTGTTTGTTTTTTATTTTTAAAATTGAAATTTAATTCATATACCCTCTAGTTCACTTTGCAGTGTGTGGTTTTTAGTGTGTAGTTTTTAGTATGTTCTCTGATTTGTGCAATCATCACCACAATCTAATGCTAGAACATCTTCCTCACCCTTCCCCCACTCAAAAAGTCTCATATCCAGTAGCTGTCAGTCATTCCCATCCCTCCTCCCCGCCCCCAACACAGCGTGAAACCACCAACTCTATTCTGTCTCTCTATATATACATTTCCTCTGGACATTTCATATACACAAAAACACACAATACGCAGTCCTATGTAATTGGTTTATTTCATTTAGCACAATATTTTCAAGGTCATCCACATTGTATTGTGTATAAGAACTTCATTCTTTTTTACTGCCTAATGACATTCTACTGTATGGATATACCAATTTTGTTTATTCATCAGCTGATGGCTATTTGGAAAGTTTCCACTTTGGGCCTGTTATGAATGACATTGCTATGAAATTTCAGGTACAAGGTCTTGTGTATTTCTCTTCTGTATATACCTAGTAAGGGATTACTGGTAACTGTCAGTTTTAAATTATTCAAAATATAAGTCATCAAGAGAATAGCTTGCATTGGATTTCCACTGGTTTGCTATCATTAGTCAACTCCTTGAAATGGTTTTTATTGTGGGAAATTGAATTCCAACCGGCAGTTCTTAGGTTTTAGGACTGAGCTCAGTAATATGAGGACCTTTGATGACACACACTCACACACATTCACATGTACACATTCACCAGAAATATAAGCAGGGATGTATAGGCATGGGGTAGTTTACATTTCCATAGAGAAAATAAATATCCTCCTTACCCCCATCCCAGCTTGTCCCCCAAGCAGCCTCATTTGAAGCAATATTTCTTGGGCTCAAACAGATATCATAATTCATACCCCCAAACTGAACCCTTGATGTCTCACTGAGATCTGCTTCCTTCACAGCTTTGGTATTATTGTTGAAGAGAAATGCAGAGATTCTTACTTTGCGTTTTTGCAACTGTACTTGTTTAGTTTGCCCTAAAGGAGTAAGTCCTTGCCTCTTATAATCCAGAAAACAACTTTGGTTCTTTCTGGTTCTATTGAGGTTTAGAAAAAAAAATATATAGAGCTTGATTGTTTTTCAGCTTGAACATAATGGAAAAATGCCAAAACACATAGATTTTCCTGAATGGGTCTAAAGTCAAAGGTAATCCCCCTGAGGATTGCAGTGCTCTAAAGGATTACATAAAGACTTGACACATATAAAAACATAACAAAAAATTTCACACATAATTATTCTAAGTGCCTGCAAACCAAACACTTTCCACCTTTTTTGTTCCATTATTTCACATTAGTTAAGGGCTCAGGGGTTTGCCTTTGGGTCCACATCCTACCCTTTACTACCCTTCAGCTTTCTTCATGGAGTCCCTCCCACACAGGACATGCACACCTAGCTATTTGAAGTGCAAAGCCAATGAAGGGAAACAGAGTCTGTGTATTGATAAGTAAACCTCGGGGAAGGTCCACTAGTCTTTGTGTAGCAGGCTTTATAACATGTGCCTCTGATAGTCCATGACTCACTCTGTAATGTCCCCTTATTACCCTGGTTTCCCTCAGTTCCTGTTCGCTGTGGCCCAGCACACCAC
Source organism: Spilogale gracilis (assembly GCA_004023965.1). Taxonomy (NCBI): domain Eukaryota; kingdom Metazoa; phylum Chordata; class Mammalia; order Carnivora; family Mephitidae; genus Spilogale; species Spilogale gracilis. The sequence continues at coordinate 3,431 of PITA01014288.1, forward strand.
CGAAGGCTTAAGTCAGGTTACTCTCCTCAGGGCCACCTGAACATGGGCCACATTGGCTCCCTGCAACTCCGGATAACATGCATCTCTTCCCCTGGGGACTGTCTTTTGGACTGAAAAAAATACACGTCTGAAAATCGAGCAGACCTTGAAGGTATTTGGCCCTGAAGTAGAGAGAATCCTAGAGAAAAAATAAATAAATAAAAAGTAAAAATTCCCCTCACAGCAATGATTTCCAAAGACAGGCTGTCTATTTTAGATGCGCATTCCAAAGCCATAGCCTTAAATTCCTTAAAAGTTACTGTGTGGATGCCATTTGATCTTGGTGATTTATCTGAATTTAGTTAATTAAACAAGTTTTGGGTCAGCATCTGTCTTGAGCTGTTAACTCTTCTTTCCTTCTTCCATTCAGATGACTGACCTCTTTCCTAGAACTTTCGGGTTCTGAACTGTCCATACTGTAGATTTCTGTCTCAACCAAAAAGTCTAAGAAATTCCTGGGTGGGACAATGCCCTCTGCAGAACTAAGAGACAAGTGGTTCCTTGGTTCTTGGACCTATTCTCCTTGTCTACTTAACTTCCTGACCCACTTCTCCTCTTGTGCAACGCTTGTCTGCCTAAATTGGGTTTTTGGTCCACTTAACTCACAAGCTATCTTTTGTGTTCTGGCTTTCCTTTCTGGTAGGGAGAGTCTAGTCTTTCTTATCACCCAGCAGCTGGTTGCGGCCATTTCTATCCTCTCGCAGAATCATCACGGCTTTTTTGGTCTCTTCAGTATCCCGAGGCCTCTGCTTGCTCTCCCGGTTCACACATCATGCTTTATTCTCACGTCCTACTGTTGCTGATGGTGTCAGCATGACCTAGACCATTTACCCCTCCTCTACATCAAGTATCTACTTCTGCTCTGTGGTAGAAGATACTTGGCCAAGATGAATTTAATTCTTTTCCCTTTTGTCCCCACCCCCAATCTATATAGACTACAGAGAGAGGGAAGAAAATAGGGAGAGGATATCAGAGGCAGCATTTTATTTTTTTTTATTATTTTTTAAAATTTTATTTATTTGACAGAGAGAAACACAGCGAGAGAGGGAACACAAGCAGGGGGAGTGAGAGAGGGAGAAGCAGGCTTCCCGCTGAGCAGGGAGCCCGATGTGGGGCTCGATCCCTGGTCTCCGGGATCATGACCTGAGCAGAAGGCAGTCGCTTAACCAACTGAGCCACCCAGGCCCCCCCCAGAGGCAGCATTTTAAAATGATGATTTGAAAATTGTCAGTGAATCTGTAATGAGTCATCATTTGATTAAAAAGATAGAGCTTCTCTAAACCTACCATAAGTTAAATTCACTGAATTAACTAAATTCAAATATGATTTTTAAAAAGGAAATAACCAAAGGAGGATGGAGGAATAATTTGTCGATCATTGCCTAACATTTCAATATTAATACATTGAGTGATTTTGGAAGCATTGGCAAGCCCAATTATGCATCTAAGGAAGAATCAGACGTACTATCAGATAAAGAATTGGAAATAAGACATTTACTCGATTTTGTTCAGCATAGCTGCTCAATCCAGATGTTAAACTTAATAATGAATTTAGGTTTCACAATTAGTTTGATTAGTCAAGTATGTTGATCATCATAAAATATAGCTAAGGTCTTTTTTTATGTGCCAAGAATTGTGTTAAAAGCTTTTACATGCATTTTATGATTTAAGCCAAGAATAGCTTTATTATGTAGGTATTATTATTATTTTCACCATTTTACAGATGAAAATGCAGATGCCCAGACAAATTAATTACCTCCTTAACAGCCAGCTGTTAAAAACTAGATTAGTGATTTCCAGTGCAGGCTACCTGACTCCAAAGCCAGTGCAATTAACTGCTAAGTGCCGCAGTAAGAGAATTCTGATTGCTCTTTTTACTCTTCATATTCTTACACTATTTGTTCTGCCTGAACATGACGGAAAACTACGGTGTTGATTCAATGGGGCTATGCTGCTAATGTCAATGGAGGGAGAAAAAGGTTAAATCAGTAAACATGTTCTTTAAAAAAATATTGTAAAAAAATATCATTTCTCAGGATATTTCCTTAGCCCCTGAACCAACTACCAGAAGTGAGAGGACAAAAAACAAGTTACCTGCATATCTTTCCAGACTTCAGAAAGAACTCATCACCCAGAATATTTTCAAGTCACATGTGGGCAATGAAAAATTTGTGAATTCTTGGAATCCTTCTTAGCTTTATAATATCAGTTACCCACTTAGTTTGTATGTTTACCGAATATGTTTGTTGTATGCTCAGTGTATTTGTCTTCAGTTGAGTTGTGTGTAGCAGGCATTCTCCTTCCTTCGCCAGCTCATGACTGGTGTTGGAGTCTATTGGAGTTAATCTTTCCTTTTCCTGCTTCTCCTTTACATAACCATACACACCTGTCTCTCAGCCGCCACCTTAGCCCTCTCACTCCCCCTGTTTTCTCTTTTCCTCTACATCCTCTTCAGGTAAAACATATTCTCTTTTTTTGTTCTCTTTTTCTCTGGATCTATGCTTGGCATAAATTCAGCATTTGGTTGGATTCAATTACTTCAAGAAGAAATCAATCCATTCTAAATGTTACTCTTTAATTGAATTCAGCTGTAATTTTCCCTTGTCTAATTCCATCTTCTCTGTTCACCTGTTGCACCAATTTACAGTTTTATTTCCTGGGTTTTTCTCTGTTTATCATGTTTCCATAAAACCTTTGTCCATCCATCCATCCTTGAGTGTCTAGGCCATCCTAAATTTAGCAGTAGGTCCATTTATGGCCCAGATGCCTTGTCTAGAGCTGTGTCTGTGTGTCCCTCGAGCCATCTTAGAAGCTTTCCCCGAGTGGTGCTCTCATTCCAGCTGAACTTTCTTCTCTAGTTGCTCCCTTTCCCTTATCTTCCAGAAGAGAACACTGATAAACATTATCCATTTAGGTGGCTGGGTGGCTCAGTTGTTAAGCATCTGCCTTTGGCTCGGGTCATGATCCCAAAGACCCAGGATTGAGCTCCTCATCAGGCTCTATGCTCTGCGGGAAGCCTCCTTCTCCCTCTCTCACTCCCCCTGCTTGTGTTCCCTTTCTAGCTGTGCTTCTCTCTGTCAAATAAATACAATCTTGGGGCACCTGGGTGGCTCAGTTGGTTAAGTGACTGCCTTCGGCTCAGGTCATGATCCCGGAGACCCGGGATCGAGCCCCACATCAGGCTCCCTGCTCGGCAGGAATCCTGCTTCTCCCTCTCTCACTCCCCCTGCTTGTGTTCCCTCTCTGGCTGTGTTTCTCTCTGTCAAATAAATAAAATCTTAAAAAAAAATGCCTTACATTTAAAAAAAATACAATCTTTAAAAAAACCCCACAAAACATTATCCATTTATAGTTCCTCCAAACTTTCTTTGCAGATCATAGTCATGATGTGTTTTAGAACATCAGAGGGGTGGAGAGTGGCTATTGGCTGTGGCTACCCAACAAGGGTCACACGCTCGACATAAACCCACAGGAAAGGGTCCCGCCCCTTGATCCCTCGCCCCCTTCTCTCAGACTTTATATTAACACAGAACATGTTTTTTTTTTAATTATATTAATTACTCTGACACCGAAGTGATGTATACAATTACCTCAGATTTCTACATTTCAACACTCGTATTAAGTTTTATGTGAAAGGTAAGCCACTTTAAAAAGCAGATGAACACTTCTTTCACTGATAGTCATGCCAAAAAATTATATTGTAAAGCTGTTCTTCTATTAGGTAGAGAGCTCTTTGTATAAGGCCTATAGTAGGACTGGAAGGAAAAGATCTGGTCAAGTTCAGTACACGTGGCAGGCACTACCAGTGGTTTGCCACCTGCCCACACCAGGATCTCCAGGGAGACAGTGGATTTCAGCTGCTGTATCATCAACCTGTTGCCAAGGAAACAAGAGAGGGCAGAAAAATGTCCTCAATGACATTCATTTGCAAGGCAGTCAAGACACCCCTGAAAGGAATTTCAACAGTCCTGTGAAGGAAGCTGAAATAGGCTTCTAATTATAAATTCTGAGCCATCTCCTCTCATACCAGGTTATACCGTCAGCTTAAATTTGTCCTTCAATCATTTTCTGTTTACCGTGGCATATATATTTCAGTTGTCAGAATAGCGAGAGTGTGTTCTTGGAGGGAGGAAGAGGCCAGGGGAGAAAAGAGCAAAAGAGAGAGAGAGAGAGGCAAGGGGGAAAATGGCTAATGGTGATGTGGCTATACCACACAAAGGCAAGTGAAGTCCTAAGTCCTAACCTAGGGGCCGGCAGAAATTTTAGTCCAAATTTGTCAGATTTTAAATGCTTTTGTAACTGTATTTGTGTCACAGCAGATACAGAAATTCTCTGCACATGCGTGACTTAGAAAATATGAGATTTGGTTTGCATTTGTGGTTTTTGATTATACATTCAAGTACAAAATATGCAGAGCAGGACTTCTTAGTAACTGCTTTGCCCGAGAGGGTTCCCTCCCCTCCAAATGTACAGAAAACAATGCGTTTAATCAGTTTCATTAGCATTTAAAAATTCCAGTATGCAAAGATTTAGTTCTATATATTATTATGTTTGGGAACACACAAGCAATATGTGTGGGAGAGAGTGGACATGTCTAACATAAATCTTTGTGAGGACATTAATGAGTCTGTCAGGTAGAAGTTCCTAGGTACTTAGGCCCTATTCAGAAAGCATCACTAGCCTCTCCTCAACTGACCCTTGGCTTCCAATCAGTTCCTTTCTCTCCAGCAGCCCTCCCCCAGGCCCACCAGCACACCTTCTTCCCAAGTTGCTGGGCCTCAACAATTAACAACTGAGCACTCTGAGACAAGTGCTAGTGGAATGGTCTAGACCAGTGCTTCTCAACCTTCATGTACGTATGAATCAGGCAGATTCTCATGAGCTACGTCTACTTCTCCAGTAACCCTCCAGGTGATGCGAAGGTTGCTGATCCAAGATCCTAGACTAAAGAGTCCCTGAAGGCAGCAGCTGGTTCTGATTGAGGTCTAATACTGTGACTAGCAGGACCTAAGTGAGTAATACATCTATTTTGAATGAAAAGAAACTTCTAACAAATTCCCACCCTGCTGCCCACACTTCTGGAAAGAACTCCAAAGTCTTGAGTCATGGCCGATGGAATGTAAACAGAAGTAATGTTGTGCCCCTTCCCACCACCTATTATCCCCTTCTGCTCATAACCATTGGACCTAAGACATGGTATCCCCTAGGAGAAGGAAGGACCCTGAGCCCCTAAACCCTGTCTTGGAGGAGAATTTTCCCATTGTTCAGTCATCCATTTCAGATTTTATATGAATGACAGATATTTATCATATTTGAACCATTATGCACTTTTTTTTGTTACAGCGGCTAGGATTTGCTTAATTACATATTTCTCTTATAGGTATTATCACGTTATATTATAATTGTCAGTCTCTTCCACTGGAATGTGCATATTATAGTGACTGACACACAGAAGGAGACTGAATTTACTCTGTGAATTAGCAAATGAAGATGGTGTTATTTTTTTAGCCATTCACCTGTTCCATTCATAGAACACCTGCCATAAATATAATTTAATTTTCACATCTCATAAAAAAGAGATGTAGAGAAAGAATCAAGCTTATTTAATTATGCTTAGACTTTAGTTTCTTTCTTTGGGGCACAGCTGGTAATGGGTAGGGGAGGAGAAAAGGTATTGCTACATAGGGTTCTTTACTTGTATTCATGGCATGTGTGACCTTTCCATGAAAGATTTGATTGCCATGAGAGCTCCAATTGTACAGAATGAAAAGGGGTGACAGAAAGGGTGTTGAAAAGTAAATATACTTCTCACACTTCCACTTCAGTGGAAGTGTATGGGCAGTGACACCCTGCATGGAAAATTGTAACCTAAAGTGATTAAGGGGAAAAAAATATATGAACATGTATTATATGTAGCTATATATGGCTATACAATCCATCCTAGCTATATATGGCTAATAATCTACCTTTTATTAGGGTTTGCTTCTTATATCATACAGTGCCACGCTTTATATACATCACATAATCTTTACGACAAGTCCTATATTCTCTTCATGTTACCGACCTGGAAGCTAAGTCTCAGAGAGGACAAGTGAATTGTTTGATGATCTGAATTCATCCATATGGTTTCAAAGCTCAGCTCCCCCCAACCCCCACTCCACTTCATTACACTGAGCAAAAAATGTACTTAGGAAGACTTTGTTACAGAATATTTGAAAACAGAATTATCCTGGAACTTAAGGACTTCTGGTTGTCTTAGGTATTTGGTGAGACTTTGTAAGCAACTATATGAGAGAGCCACATTGTCTCAGTTTCCAACTTCCATGAGAGGCAGACATGCTGGATGTGTGAAATTCCTATGGGATAGCATGGAAGGTAAGGGACGCTACCTGGGGATCATCACATGCTTGCTGAGACAGAGGCAGAAACAAATAATTTGTTCTTTTACCAGTAAGGAAGTGAGGAATGTGACATTCCTTACCACATTATAACTTGGGTGAGGTACCGGGAAACAAAACCTCAGGTCCTCAAACTTCTAAGCCTCTGTTGTCCCACTGAACTGGTGCTTCCTACATCTGGAGATGTGGGTCAGACATGCTCAGGGCTCCTATAAAGGAGTGGGATATTGCCCCCCCTTTTTTTTCTTTTATATTGATCTTTTAAACCATAATTGAGGTGCAGGTATCTCAGTTTACTCTCTAAGAGATTTAACTGCATAAATTCTTTTAAAGAAACTCAATGGTTCCCAAATTTCCAAATCTAGTTTTATTTTCCCTTTTATTTTCTGAACTATCCATTTGAAAATGCTTCCTTTCTGGAGTCCACAATAAACAAGTATCCTTTGTATTTTTTAAGAGCCATCATAGCTCTCATCCTGAAACCTAATCCAAACAGTTCTTCAAACACTACACTTTCCCTCCTCTAATCACGATACCATTTGTAATTCACATCATGCAACTTATCTTACTTGTGATTCATTAAGTATGGCATCTTTAACTGGAACTCAGATGATGCCCAGGTAGTCTATAGATCATACTCTCAGCAATAAGGATATAGAAAAACACCAAATTGCATGCATATGTAAATCCTGTTGGCTTAGTTGGGTTATAAGAGTTAGGAATGTGTCTTTACACTCTGTGTAAACTCCTTGAGGGTAGGGCCTACACATTTATAAGCCCTTGGAGCTCCCAGAGCATTTGCACATGTACTAATTGCTTATAAATTCAGCAAAATGAATCACATGCCTTTCAAAGTCCTATCGTACCTGGTACATGGCTGGGCCCATAGCAAAGTATCCAGGCAATCAGAGACCCCATACATACAGGGGTAAGGCCTAAATTATTCATAGCTGTGTCCCTAGCTCCCAGCACAGAGAATGGCCTATACAAAGTACTCAAAAAATACATGTTGAGTACATAAATGAATGCTATAAATGTTTGTTGCATGGTTTCCCTATATTCCTCTTTCATTCTTTCCCATCTACAAAGGAAATCACATAGATGGAAGCTTCTAAAATGTTAATGTGCATATGAATTCCCTAGAGAACTTGTTCAAATCCAAGTTCTAGTTTAGTAGATCTGGGATGGGGCCTGACTCACTAAGTATGACCTCTTTAACTGGAGACCAGAGAATGCCCAGGTAGTCTGTAAATCACACCTTCAGCAGCAAGGATATAGATAAGCCGATAAAAGATGCAAGGCATCACATTTGAACTGAATCTTACCAACGTACATCAGCATGTGTCTTTCATAAAATGTGTTTAGAGAACCTTACTTTCAGGGTGTCTGGGTGGTTCGGTCATTAAGCATCTGCCTTTGGCTCAGATCATGATCCCAGGGTCCTGGGATCAAGCCCCACATCGGGCTCCCTGCTCAGCAGGAAGCCTGCTTCTCCCTCTCTCACTCCCCCTGCTTGTGTTCCCTTTCCAGCTGTGTTTCTCTGTGTCAAACAAATAAATAAAATCTTTAAGAAAAAAGAAAAAATAACCTTACTTTCCAGTCCCTTGGGAAAGAAGTCCCAGGGCACTAAATCTGTATGTACCCAGATGAATACTATAAAGTCACTAAAACAACAGTATCAATATTCAATCATTCAGATCTGCTCCATAAATATCGATCAAATCTAATTCTACTTCAGTATTGAGCCTGAGGAGAGAGTCTGCCATTTAAAGATCAAACTAATGGTGTTGCCATAAGGTTTTTTGTGTATGACAAAGAGGCAATTACATTAATGTCAGGAGGAATTGTTCAGGAAGTTTGCCAGTGGGAATGAAGATTTCTGGCTACTGGAAAAGGATCTAAAAAACAGCCAAGCCTTTCAGTGCTGTGTGAGAGGCCAGCTCATCATTCAGTCTTGAATGTGTCTTCATGCTGATACCAAAAATGTCACATTAACTGAGTTGAGTTAAAGTCTTGGGACCAAGGAGAAGTTGAATGTAATGTTGAGCTATAATCATACTCTCGAGTAGATAACATTTTCAAAAAATCTCATTTTCCCATGTTTTGTTTCATGCACAAAGGTCTATAAGCCACAATACCCAGCATTCACAGAAGTAGATTTGTTAGCTGTTATTTGATCACCTCTTATGTCTTCTCAGAAAATAAACTTTGCAATTAGGGTCACTGTCTATACCCCAAACATTTTAAAATGTTAATTGGCAAGCTCTGTGCTATGCAAACCATAGGTAAGGTAGATAATAATAGGTTTTACTGATTATTAAGCAGTGTTGTGCTATAGTCAAAACTCTAAGGGCTCAATTCAGTCGTGAAAGGAACTGATCTTTCATTTGTTGTTACTGCAGTGACGCCGTAGTCATCATCATCATTGCAGCTCCTCTGTGGAGAGGCATCTACTGTGGAAGCCCTGAGCCCATCTTCAGGATGCATGATCAAACTCGCTCCACCCACTTGTGCATGCCATAGAGCATTCTGTGTGTATTCAGGTAACGCTTTGAGCATCACGCATGCAACTTCACACTGTATCCAAGATGTAAATACACCATCACCATGTCTGAAAGAGCTTAGTAGGAAGCTGAGTTGAACAGATTTTAGGAGATGCCTCCACAGCCCTCGCTAAAATACTTGGCCATTTCAGTCTTTAACCTCACTTCTGGAGCCCATTCGGGCCTCCTTACACAGCTGAAAGTCAACACTCCATCGCAGAATACATACATTTGCATGTGACCTCAACTCATCTGCACCCCTCTTTCGTTGTCATAACAGCAACTTAACACCCCTGTGTGCTCCTCAGCTCTAATGCCCCATCTCCTCCGTAGCCACACTCCTGCCACTGAATCTGACTGCAGAAAAACACACACAGTGCTTCCATCACTGTCCTCAAGCAGGTCTGTTCAAGCTGTCCACTCTTTCACTTGCCAAGATGGTTATTTCATACCTTTTCCTAAAACCTTGACCACCTTTGGGTGCCTGGGTGGCTCAGTGGGTTAAGCCTCTGCCTTCGGCTCAGATCATGATCTCAGGGTCCTGGGATCGAGGCCTGCATCGGGCTCTCTGCTCAGTGGGGAGCCTGCTTCCTCCTCTATCTCTGCCTGCCTCTCTGCCTACTTGTGATCTTTCTCCCTGTCAAATAAATAAATAAAATCTTAAAAAAAAAAAAAAAAAACCTTGACCCTCTTCTCCCCATCCTCAATCTCATCTCATGACTTCATTTCCCTGTTCACTGACAAAAAACAACCCAGAAGTCAGAAGAGAACTTCCACAAGCTTCCACTACCATATTTAACCAACAACTGAATCCTGTGCCCATGTACTCCGCAGTTCTTTTTGTTACTATGGTCCACGTTTCTAAGGTTAGTTAACCTTCCATTTGTACATTAACTATGATAACCTATATTACTTCTCTACTGGAGGATCAAATTTTCCTTTGCTATTAGGTTCTTTCTACCAGCTTATAGAAATGATGTCATTCCTCTCATTTTAAAAACAATAAAACAGGGAAGGCTGAGGTGGTTCATTCGGTTAAGTCTCTAACTTTGGCTCAGGTCATGATCCCGCAGTCTTGGGATGGAGCCCTATGTCGGACTCCCTGCTCAGCCAGGAGCTTGGTCTCGCTTACCCCCACCTGCCACCTGCTGCTCTGCCTACTTGTGCTGTCTCTCTCTCTCTGTCAAATAAATAAATAAAATCATTAAAACAAAACAAAACAATAAAACAAAAACATGTCTCCTGGACCCACTTCCCTTTCTTGCTATCTTCCCTTAAAACTCATGCCAGGCAGATTTTTGCCCTACTTTTGCACAGAAGCCACTCTTATCAAGGTTGTTAGTAACTTCCATGTCATTGATCTCTTCCTTGAAACATTTTTTAAAAAATTTGGTTATTAGAACATCACATTTTTCTGGCTTTCTTCTAACCTTACTGACCATATATTCTCTACTTCCTTTGCTGGTTTCATCTCACATCACCAAACTGTTAGACTTTGAGTACTCCAGGATCAGGTTTGAACCTCTTCATTTTTCCACCTATACTGATTCTCCTGTTGGAAATTTCATCTAATCTCCCAACTTCATTAAAAAAAAAAAAGATTTTATTTATTTATTTCAAAAAGAGAAAGAGGGAGAGAGAGCACCAGCAGAGGAAGGGAGAGTGGAGGGGGAGGGGCAAAGGGAGCAGAAGCCCTGCTGAGTAGGGAGGATGATGAGCCTGGACTCCATCCCAGGACTCTGGGAACATGACCTGAGCTGAAGGCAGACACTTAACCAATTGAGCCACCTAGGCACCCAGAGGCTCCTGGTTCTAAATACCACCTATGTACTGATATTTCCAAAGTTCTCTCTCTAGCCTGGACCTCGCTGAATCCCAGGCTCATAAATCTATTTGCCTACTTAATATGTCCACTTGTATGTCTACCAGACATTTCAAACTTAACATGTCTAAATTTCAAATCTTGGTCATTTCCCCAAAACCTAAGTGACCACAGAATTCTCCCTCTAAATGACAACAATATCCTTCCACCCACTCAGACTCAAATCCTTGGAGTCATCATGACTCCTTTTCACCCCAACTTATCCATCAGCAAATCCTCTTGGCTCTACCTTTGAAATATATTCAGAATCTGACCATTTGTTACCACTTTCCACTCTGACTTATACCCCATTAATTTCATTTGGATTACCGAAATAGTTTCTCTTAACTCTGAGCACCCTGCTTTAACTCTTTAGCATGCACAGTCTATTCTCAACACAACAGCCAAGGAATCATTTAAAAATATGTCAGATTATATCATTCTGTCCCTAATCCTCCAACTGCTGCTTATTTCACTTCAATTAAGAAAACTGTCTTTACAATAGTTAAGACCTTTCTACCTCTTTGGCCTTCCCTCTTACTATTTTCTCCTTTGTTTGACTTGATTAATCCTTGAACATTCTGTTCATATCCCATGTTAGAGCATTTGTACTGGTCTGCCTAGAATAGTCTTCTCTCTGGACATCAACATGGCTTACTTCTTTACCTTTTCTTTTTTTTTTAATTTTTTAAAAAAATTTTTTCTTACTTCTTTACCTTTTTTTTTTTAATTTTTATTTTTAAAAGATTTTATTTATTTAGAAAGACAGCAGGGACAGAGGGAGAAGGAGAAGGTGGGACTCAGTCCCAGGACCCTAAGATCATGACCTGAGCCAAAGGCAGACACTTAAGCAACTGAACTACCCAGGCACCACTACCTCCTTTTGCTTTTATCTCCCACACTATCTTCTTAAGTTTTCCCTGACACCTCTCAGATTGCAACCTCTAACTATCCATTTCCCTTGTCTGCTTTATTGCTTTTCATAGTACTTATTATCTGATACCATTTTTATTTTTAGTTGTTACATTTATAATCTCCCCACTTGCTGGGAGCCAGCCCCAGCAACAGTCAGGGTCCAGAAGGTGGGGACGGCATCCACGATTCAGAATGAGGAAACTGGACTCAAGCAGTGCTAGGGGGATCTCCTGAAAACACTGTTCTCAGGAAGCTTTATTTATACTGCTTTACAAATGTCCTTGCTAGATCAAAGTGGCTCTATGATGAAATTTCCTAACCAAAGAATGAAGATCAGAGTGACCTTTCAAGATGAAACCCAGTACCCAAGGGGGATGAATCATGGCAGAGTACATTATTTCTTATCAACGCAAGCAGTCCTGAATTAGTACATAATGTTTGACGTAATTTTTGTTTATACACTCCAATAGGGTACAAATCACTATCACTAACTTATCATGAGTTAGTCAGTAGCAGAGCTCAGTGATTCAGTAAGAGACAGCTTAGAAAGTACAGCACAGTCAAAGTAGAGTCAGTGGTTACATATCATAAAATTTTTGCAATGTGCCAGACAGTATGTCTCTAAGTGGATCAGTTTGGTGAAACCTAACTACATTCCTTTAAGGTTATTCTCTATGGAAAAGGGCATTAGTAACAATCAGTAAAATTTTCACTACCTAGAAACTATGACTGCCTTAGTAAAATCTTACATTAGAAGCATTTTAATTTTGTAATAGGATGTCTAATATTGAGCTATATTTAACAAGGGCAAGCTACAAACAAAAGCATGTTGCTATATGCTAGAGTTGGTCTCTATATATCAAGCATTCTGGAAAAAGAGTAGCAAGCAAACAGGGTAGAAATTCTGCTGCCCCATGCAAACTCATACTTTGTGGGAGGGTTGGTGTTCCGTGCCTTGCAGAGGGAAATCACCTTAAGTGATCATGCTGGCAGCTCGCGTCACCCACTAAAATGTAAGTTCCATGACAGCTTGAGTTTTTTGCTATCTGTTCACTATTGCATGCCCTGGGCTAACATTCATGATTCCTATAAGTATTGAATGAGTGAATGAATGAATGAGTGAATGAATGAATGAATGACAAACAGTTCTGGTGGTTCTTTTGTTTTTGTTTTGTTTTGTTTTGTTTTGTTTGTGAGTAGCCTATAATTTTAAGAAAATACCACCCCCAGTTGTTTTTTCAAGAAGATTCTGAGAATTTTAATCTAACACGATGCTAAACATTCCTGATTAAGTGGAGGAATATCCATGGTTATCCAGATGTTTTAATTACCCACAATGTACCCAAGTAATCACCCATTTCTAATCTCTTCTTTAGTAATGACAATGGTTTTAGGATAAGTAGATCCCAAGTGACCAAGTCTGTGTTACTATTCTAATACTTGGTCTGATAAACCATTAGAACATTTTTTTTTTTAATTTAAAAACAGAAACCAGTGCAAAATAGGATCCAATAAGAAAATTCACCTTCAGTCAACTGTATAGGAATCAAGCAATTCTGTACCAGGCAATATACATAGCAATCACCAGAATTACAAATATGTTTATTTTTTAGGGACAAAAGATACCTATGTGCTCAACTTCTTTTTGAATCTCACTTTTTTTCTACATAATTTTTAGAATAAAATATTCACATTGCATTTTATGTGAAAATAATACATGGAAAATTTAGGGGTGACCTAACATGCTCCCAGGAATTTGGTAGGTTATTTTTCCTCCTTTCTTGAGTATTTTCATTTTTTGCAATAATTTTAATGCCATTTGTGGAGAAAACTCTTTCCTACTGAAGGAGTTTCAGGTAGTAACTGTCAGGTGGGGCAGAATTTAGGTTAGTGGTGTCTTCAGTGAGAGCTTTCTTCTTGCTTCTACACCAGTAATTCCATTTTCTACTTAGTAGCACAAGTAATGGCAAAAAATAAGTCAGATTATATTAATCCTTTGCTTCAAAAAAATTCAGTGACTTCCAACTCTACCTTGCATAAAATCTAGATTTCTTTTTCAGGATTTTAAGATCCTGCAACATCTAGTCACTGTGTTTCTCTCAATCTCACAATAATCTCTCCTGTATTCATTTTCATCCAGTCACAAAGGTTAGCAAGATTCCCCCACCTCAGGACCTAGCTCATTCTCTGCACCTGAAATGGTCTTCCTCTGAAGATTCCCACAAGGCTTATTTCTTTTCATCACTGTTTTTTTGTCAGTTGTCCTGTCCTCTGAGAATACACCCTGGCCATTTTATCTAGTAGTAGGTCTTCTGTGTGCTTATTCTCATCTCCTTGATTGTTTAATTCATGAAAATTGTCACAACTGTAGAGTTATTTTTGCTCATTGCTTTCTTACTTGCATTCCATAGATGCCAATTTGTGTCTGTCTGTCTTCTCTACCAGGTTATAATCTAAACTAAAGACGATGTCTTTCTTATGCCTTCTTCTTAAGCATTCTGTAGTGATGAGATGTAGAGATAGAGTCATGCACATTTTAATAACAGTTGAGGGCTCAGAGTCAGTGAGATCACCAAAAAAGCATATGGATCAAGAAGAAGTGGATAAACCCCTGTAGAAGTAGAACCCTAACATTTATGGAACAGATAGAAGACAAAAAGCCTGCTAAGGTGATCAGCAACCAGTGGCGTAAGAAAAGAGCAATTTCTAGAAGAGAGGGGACAGAGAAGGTAAGCCATGTGCTCTGTTGGATCCCCAGCAGCCAGTACAATGCCTAGCATTTAGTAGGTACTCAAAAAACATATGTCCCTCTATGGGATGCAAGATGAAAGAATAAGGAGAATGGCTTCAACAATGCCAAATGTTCCGAGGAAATCAGGAAAGATAAAAGTTTTAGTAAATATGAGGCTGTTGGCCACCTTAACAGGAACATTCACTTTTGTACATATTACATAATTAATTTGCTTAATTTGTTTATTATTGTTTTCTTCATCTGCTTGAAGGTATACTCCATGAGATCAGGAGATCTTTGTTTATTCACTGACATATCTTAAGCTCCCAGAATAGTTCCTGAACAAAGTCGAAAAGGTATTAGAAAAGTTTAAAACCTTGGTTTATATACAGAAAAGAGCTGTTTTTCAGAAAGTTTGATTCTTTACTGAGCCCAAACAATAAGAGCATTCCTATATCATCAAGTCAGCCATTGTTTCACCACTGAGTCAGTTGGACATTATGTGGTTCTAAGACTTGTGCTCAATCATCCGCACAGATTTACTGTGTGATCTGGACATAGGTTTGAATGTCAGCAACAGTTACATATTGTTCAGTCTGCTCAGTGGAAGTCCATCCCTTAAATCTCTAATGAAACAATAACAAAGACCAGAGGGCCTGATTTTGTCTTTATCATCATAGCACATACCCCTTCCTGCTCACTGAAGTCATTTTAGAGAACATGTCACACCACAAGAAATTCATTAAAGTCCCAGAGAGCCTGAACTTTTCTGCAGATCAAAAGTTCACCACCAAAGAGAAATCTACAAACACTTTTTCTAATCAATGGGACTAGTTCCATAACTGGCAGATTGTTGAAAAATGTAATTCACTCATTTTTATAAATCAGACTATGCCCTGAAAGGCTCTCTTTTTTTTTCCATTCATTTTTCACAAGCTTTCCTCAGAAACACATCTGTTTTTATTTCCTGAATTCATTAGGGAAATACAAAATTGGCCTTTTCATGGTTTTGGTGGTTGACCCTTTTGTAGTTTTTCTGAATATATTTTTCACTTGGTCTCCTTTATTAAATCTAAAATTGAAAGGAGTTTTAAACTGTCTCATAGTTAGATTATTTCTTTTTTTTTTTAATAGTTTTTTTTTGTTTGTTTGTTTGTTTTTTTTTAAGATTTTATTTATTTGACAGAGAGAAACACAGCTAGAGAGGGAACACAAGCAGGGGGAGTGAGAGAGGGAGAAGCAGGCTTCCCGCCCAGCAGGAAGCCCGATGTGGGGCTCGATCCCGGGTCTCCGGGATCATGACCTGAGCCGAAGGCAGTGGCTTAACCACTGAGCCACCCAGGCGCCGCCAGATTATTTCTTGATACTGTGGAAACTGCTCTATGCCAACTAGACTGTGGTGTTTCGGATAGGAAAGGGGAGGAAAGATAATGAGACGGTAAGAAGAAATGTGAGTGTAATGATTGGGAGAGGAGAATGTAGGAGAGATTTAGGGAACATTTTGGAGGGAGACGTAACTGCCTGTGTGGGTTTGTACATGGAGGTTGAATTTTTAAAACTCAGAATTTATACATTTTTTTTTATATAACAGGTGTGTGTCACATATTTAGATGTCAAAAAACTATCACTACAAGTGGCACAAGAGCCAAAAGTATTCAATATGAGAATGTCAGTTCATCAAGACCGTCAAATAGAAGAGACATATGTTCTGAGTACTCCCCATTGATTGGTCAGCTGCTGTTTCCATGGCAATCCCTGTACAGCTCAGACATTTTTCCTCTCCTATTCTACATTTCCTCTATTACATAGCAAAGAATGCTAAGATTAGTAAACAGACATATTTGGTAAATGAAAGGCAGTATCACAGTCACTAAAATTGTGGTTGATTATTCTGATTTTAGAAAAGTTACACTCTATATCATACCCCCGATCCGTGGCAAAGCTGCCAAGAAACCATATATGTTGCTTTCTACTTGGGAAAAATGCCCTTTGTTTAGGCAGTCTCTTGAACACACCACACAGGTTTAGCAAAATAGTGATGTGTGCTTAAGCTGGAAGGAGTGAATTTAAGAGAGTTTAAAAAATTTCATAGATAGATATATAGATAGATCTCTATCATCATCTGTATACTTATACTTGAATTTTACATGCAGAGTGAACACATTTATCTTAGGTGTGTTTGGCATCCAAACAATTCTTTGAGACTAAACTACTATAAATGCAAACCATAATAAATAAATAAAATAAATAAATAAACAAATAAATAAATACTACTCAGAAACTGGAACTAGGAAGATAGTTTTTTTCTTCAGTGTATTGCTACCATTCCCTTCTCTAAATGCAACCAAAATTTCTGAGTCCTCACTGTAGCCAGTTTGCTGCTGTGGTGGAATTAACCGTCTGTTTTCCATTCATTCTGCTTTTGATAACAGTGCTGTGCTGGGCTGGGTCTCTGTGCGGGGGAGGGGTGCGGGGATTATTCCATCTCCATTCCGAGACCCTGCACTCTGGTGGAGAAAACTCCATTCTCAGCTCCAGGGCTGGGTGGGACTTGAACCTCACTCTGGCCACTCCTGGCCCTACATTGTCCTGGTGATTGGATCAACGATGAGAATGGGGCCAAGGCCATGCCAGGAGTCGGATACAAACAGTTAATTCTGGAACTCTTGTCTGAGCAGCCAGAGATGAGACAAGCTTCATCCTCTTGACTCTGGGAGGATGTGAGTCTGAAGCAGCTAGAGAGACAGAGAACACCTGCTTGGGAATGGAGCCACACAGAGGAAGGCAGACACAAGAGACAGAGGGAGCTGTAAGGCAGGAATCATAATAGGACTTCCCTTATTGAATGCTGTAAGAATTGAATGAATTTGGGGGTGTATGGGTGGCTCAGCTGTTAAGCGTCTTCCTTCAGGTCATGATCCTAGAATCCTGAGATTGAGCCCCACATCTGGCTCCCTGCTCATGGGGAAGCCTGCTTCTCCCTCTCTCACTCCCCCTGCTTGTGCTCCCTCTCTGTGTTTCTCTCTGTGAATGAAAAGAAGGAAAGAAAGAGAGAGAGAGAGAGAAAGAAAGAATTAAATGCATTTGTAACATAGGGTACTTAAATAGTGCCTGACACATGGGCAGTACTCAATAAATGTTAGCTGTTATTATTCTTCACGTTGTTTGAATCCTTCTTTGAAGTCAGTTTAGTTTTCTGTCATTGTAATTGAAAAAGTCTCTCTCTAAATATAGATATATACACATGTGTAAAACATATATATATAATCTCTATGTGTAGACATATGTATATAAAATCTCAAAAGTAGTGTATATTAATGTAAAATTTCTACTCTTTACCTAGTTATTCTGTTTATATCTGAAATGGGATTGAAGTGTATGCCCACATAAAACCACTGCAGTGTTAAATATACTTACAAAAAATTAAACACCTGGTTTGTCAAAAAACAAGAAAAAAAAGTAGAATATTTAAGTACCTTAAAGGAAGTTAAATGGTCATATATTATGCTGTCATGAAGCTCATGCACATTAAGTATTTTTAATGTATTTGTTTATGATGTTATGTGGAAAAAACCCCAGAATACGTAGCATGCACTTATAGTATATGTGCAAACAATATGATCTCAAGTACATTAAATAATTATATAAAAAGAAGACTGGAGGGAAAAAACACTAAGATATTAGCAGGTGTTTTCCCTGAGTCTCGGTGCTATGAATGACTTGAACTTTTTTCTTCCACTTTTCTGTACTTTTTACAGTGTCTGTAATAAGCACTTAGTATTTTGAATATTATTTTCATTATCTGTATATTCATGGAATTTTATGCATTCTAAATAATAGATCTGATATTACTGTAGCCATATAATTAGAAAAGTGAATTTAGAAAAATGCAGAAATTTTCCAGAATCTTAGAAATGTTCTCTAGTTCCATCATTTTTAGAGATTTTGTAGGAAGTTAAGGCTGAGAAGTTGTAACTTACTCAACATTTGACAGTATTGGGCAGATATTTTAAGACTCAGAAGACATGGATGTGAATCATATTTCAGTTTTTTTTCATTTCTATTAGAGCACATTTTTTCTATATGCAGCAGAGTGGACTCACTGATCTAAATTTGCATCTGGTTTCCATAGTAACTGCTTTTGGGCTTTTAACATTAGGCACCACCTGTTGTTCTGTGGACAAATCACCAAATAACATTACAAATTACAAGGGGAGAAGAGTGTATACACCTGTCTTCAAAGAGCACTTCCCTAATGTGCTATTTCTCACTGATACTTAGCTACACACTAACATACACCTAAGATCATCTCCTTGCCATTTCTGCACATACGGCAGCTGTAGTTCCTGATTTAAAAATATTAAGTCCATGCTTTCCCACACTGTGATGGCAATATGGAGTCACAGCCAGGAATAATGGGACATTAGACATAGATCTGCAGAGCTTTGCAGCTTCTTTCATGTGATATTTGGAGAGTCTGAAAATTACAACATAGTTAAGACTCTCTCACACATATTTTCTGGTTTTCTACATTTGCACAAGAACACACACAGAGTCACACTTCTAAATATATCAAGTTATTTTAGAAATTGTGCAAACCCTTTTTCTCTGATTCATTTTTAGGTTTCCTTACTTGCAAGCAAACCAGCTGTTGGGGAAGACATAGGGATTTTCCTTAATTAAAATGATTTCTCATAGCTCTGATTCAAAGACCCTAAATTATGATAGCAAGAGTCTCTCTCCCTGGCAAGATTTCCTTTGCAAAGTGCAAAAGAATTTTCAAAAAGTAGCTTACTTAGGTTTTATCATCCCTTGGATATAGGTGATTAAACCCTAAGGTTAAGTAAGAAAAGACTCAAATGCGTTTTGAAAAAAAAATGTAATCAGTTGCTCAAAATGGTGTACAGCATATATTGTGAGAGAATGTGGTTCACAGACTAAAACAATTCATTGAAACAGATGCAGTTCAGTTAGTGAGATGACTCTATGTATTATTTATTTCTCTGTGTTTGCTGCTCGACATGGAGCATTTCCTCTCGGGGAGTTACCCTACCCTCCTGTCATCCAGCAGCTAAGTGAGGAATTCTCAGCTGCAGATCAGATCCTGCCTGTCACTCTCAACTTCCCCGGGACCCATGCTGCTTTTGTAAAAACAGGATCACATCTCCATTGTGCCTTTCTCTCCCCTCTCCCTCTTTTTCATTGTGAGGCAGTGGAAAGAAGGTTAGTTGTGAAGGCAAATGGGCCTACTTAGAATGCCGGCTCCACATGCATCAGCCTTGTGGTCTGAGTCTCAGGCCTCTCCACAAGGAGGTAATAACACCTATCTCATATAGTAGAGTGACAGCTAAAATGTCAGAAAGCTGGTACCACTGAGCAGAATACTTAGTGGGCACTCACAAGTTTTATTTCCCTGATCACTTCTAAGGTTTCCCTGGATCCTCAGTTGGAAGTTGGAGGGGTCACCTCCTGGGGATACTCAGAAGCCCAGTGCTGTTTCTTCCCACTCAGCCATCACTGAGCTTGTCCTTAGTTCCTCTTTCTTCCGAACCAGAGGAGTAGTTGTAACAGCAGCAGGAGTGACCCTAAGGCTTCAGGGAACAGTTATAACCAACAGTTATCACCTGCTGTTCCAAAGCTGTGGAAAAACTGAACATAACTTCCAAATCTCTGGAAAAGAAGCAATCAAAATGGGATTAAA
This sequence comes from Spilogale gracilis, assembly GCA_004023965.1. Lineage (NCBI taxonomy): Eukaryota > Metazoa > Chordata > Mammalia > Carnivora > Mephitidae > Spilogale > Spilogale gracilis. The sequence goes on from PITA01014288.1 coordinate 23,618, forward strand.
GGAGATGGTATTTGCAAAGTGTTTAGCATAGGGCCCAGCATACAGTAAATGCTCAGTAAATGTTATCTCTTCCCTTACATTATTCTTGGAATGAATGAATGGCTAAGCAGATCAGTAAGTGTTCCACTGGATGTTTATTTGAACAGTATTTAAAGTGAACTGACAATGACGGTGACCATGAACATGAAACCAAATTCTGCTTAAATTCTGTTCTGCAGAGATGAAATTTCAGATGAAATGTGAAGGGTAGGATATTATACTTCTCTCAAGATGGAGCAGTAGGTTGGATCAAGTTGAGATATGAAGCATAATACAGACATTAATTTCACTCTCAGCTGAAGTCAGCACAGAAAGACTCCCCCAAGTTTTCCACTTTGGATTTTAGAAATATTATTCTGGGACATAATCATCTCTAATGTGTACAGAGTGAGAGATGAAGTTCTGAACTTTTCATGATAGCTGCAAACTCTGTCAACTTTACCATTAAAATAGGAAAAGAAATAGATCAAAAAGAAAATGTTATATTGCTGGTCTGAAAGCTACAAGATGAAAGCCGCTCATTCCACCCCCAAATCCTCCCACTGTAGTCTGAAGGAATATTGGTGATGAGTAAAATCTCTTGCTTCGAACAGTAACATTTCAGAGGTCAGAAACATCATGAAGGTTCTGCAAATCAGAGCCTCTTAGCCTGGAGTCCATGGGATAGATTTGGGATGATGATGAGGCAATCTAGGAACCCTCTGAAACTATATGTCAAATTGTGTGTGTGTGTGTGTGTGTGTGTGTGTGTGTGTGTGTGTGTGTGTGTGCGTGTCTGTGTGCATATGCATGCATGTGCTTTCTGGAATGCTGGAAAGCTGGAGGTGGAAATCAGGGCACTGACTTGGATTTCTTCCTAGATGAGGATGTGGCTGAGCTTCATCAATAGTGAAGCAAGTCCTGAATATAAAGGGAAGCAGCACAGCCAGCATCCCCTTTTTGGATCAGGGAAGAGAACCACTGGTGTCTTCCACCCTTCTCTTGCACCCAGGCCCAAGAAAAACCACACCAGACCATCTGCAGCTGCTCCTGCCCTGTGTGGCTCCCCAGCACCCAAATATGTTATATTTTGTGTAAATAAATTAGGAATCCAATCTAGCTTTGCAAAGTTCTGCACGTGTGTGGTCACTTCCTGCTAATCTGTAATACTGAAATAGACATGATTCTGAAGAGATGATCTATGGCTTTTACCAGATTCCTAAAGCGTCCTTGACTTTAAGGGCTTAGGAAGCACCTTGCTAAATGAATAAAATAATTTTACAGATAAGGGAAATGAAGCTTTTGAGAAGTTTGGAGATTTGCCCCAGGACAACAGTTCTATCCAAGCCCAGATCACCACTTCTGCCACTTAACCCTTGAAGAAAGGAAATACTTTAGGGGCTGTCTTGGTCCCTGGCTACTATATATATAGCAGAATATCACAGACTGGGTGATTTAACTAACAGACATTCATTTCTCACAGTTTTTAGATGCTAGAAGCATGAGATCAGGGCACCAGCATAGTCAGGCTCTTGGTGAAGGCCCTCTTCTTGGCTTATGGAGAAGATGGTCATCTTCTCCCTGTATTTTGATATGGAGAAGAGATAGGAAGGATCTCTCCAGAATCCCTTCTTTTTTTTTTTTAAGATTTTATTTATTTATTGACAGAAAGAAACACAGTGAGAGAGGGAACACAACAGGGGGAGTGAGAGAGGGAGAAGCAGACTTCCCGCCAAGCAGGAAGCCCGATGTGGGACTCGATCCCGGGTCTCCAGGATCATGACCTGAGCCGAAGGCAGTCGCTTAACCAACTGAGCCACTCAGGCGCCTCTCCAGAATCCCTTCTAAGAAGGGCTTCACCCTCATGACCTAATACCTCCCAAAGGTCCCACCTCCTAATACCACCACTGTAGTGGTCATGATTTCAATATATGAATTTTGGAAGGACGCACACATTTAGTCCTTAACAGGAGCCTCGGGGATGATCAAGTGAACTAATGCCAACATCACACCACTCTAAATCAGGAGCCAGAAGTGATTCCATGGTCTGTATATCTCCTATCTCATAATCTTGGTTTCAGAGCGAACACAATAAACCGGGGCAATCAGATAACTAGGCAACAGAATCAAGGCAGTAAATGAACCGTAGGCATAAAAACTAACATTTATTTCTGTCAACAAGATGCTTCCCCAGAAAAGCCCTTGCTCCGTACATCATGGAGAGAGCCGCCAGCAGCAGTTTATGCCATCTTCCTCTTAGTTTAGCTGCATGTGGAAGGGCCTGACGGATTTGTGCCTCTATCTCCAACAACCTTCTTATTTCTGTTTCTAATAAGATTGACCCATGAGACTGCTTCTAGGAATATTCCAGGGAAGACTACTTATCACACTGACAGAACTATTTCACTAAAGCAGCAGCTCAACCCAGTGATTCTTTCAGTCCCTCCTTCTCATTCTCTGCCTTTGCTTTGGTCCCTCTCTACCCATTTTTCCTCCTCTGATCTCACCACCACTCTCTGTTTGGGTCCTACTTTCTTGCTGCCTTTGGTTGACTATTTTCCTTCACAGGTTGCTGAGTATCCAACTAGGGAACTAAATCACATGGTTTGATAAAGATGTTCTTGAGCTATTATTCATCAGTAAGGCAACAGAAAAGTCTTCCTGGGATTTAAGAATATAAGACACGCTATTCTAAATTGAGGCAAATGGTCCATTTCATGCAACGTTCATGTCTTACAAAGTAACATCAGGATGCTTATAGAAAAATACGGTGGCTCTCTATGAAATCATATTCTAGTAGGCAAAGTATTCTGAACATTGTCAACTTTCCCTTAGTAACCCATCCCATTAGCAACAATATAAAACCTTTACTAAATACCTATTATATGCCAGGCACTGTGCGAAGTTCTTTAACTGCACTTTTCCATTAAATATCACAAGTGTCACTATCATCCCCATTTTGTGGATCTGCAAACAGGTTTAGAGGGTTTAAGTGGATAGTAAGTGGTACAGCCAAATTCTAACCCAGACTGGTCTGCCTTCATAGGCAATTTTAACTATTCTGCAAATTCCACGCATGCATGAAAGACGCTCAAAACATAGTATCAACAGTCACTCAAAACGTAGTATCAACAGTTTCAATTTAATCACCTTTTAAGGTGTTAGCAGACCCTCTGCTGTTACTGCCAAACACATTGATTCTGTGAGACTCTCATGAAAGGTGTTCTTTCTTTCTCTCTCTCTCTCTCTCTCTTTATTTTACTCTTATTTTTACAATACTGTAATACATCTAGGTGAGCATTTGCTGAATGAATCCACATCATTTTATCATACCAAGAGATCCAAAATCTAATCAGTGGGAGTCCCAGGGGGGAAGAAGGGAGGGCAGTTGGAGAGTGATGAGGAACGATTTTTCAAAGAAATAATGTAAGAATGTTTTCTAGAACCAAAACTGATGAATCTCAAGCCCACTGAATCCCCAGCACAGTAATTGAAAGAAAGATACTCATCATGGAAATGCCAAACACTAGGAGTAAAAACAAGTTTCTCGAAATTTGCAGAGAGAAAAACAAGTCATATAGGAAAGAACAGCTTCAGACTTCTTAGCAGCTATTCACAAGAATGTGGAAGATAACGGAGAAGTACTTTCAAAGTATTTCAAATGTGAGTGAAACATGTTTAGCCTAGAATTCTTTATCCAGACAAGCCAGGCATCAAGTGTGAGAGAAGAATACAAGTTTTCTTCATGAGGCTGCTAGATACAACCAAATGGGAGCGAAAACCAAGAAGAGAAAGATATGCACCCCCGAAGATAGGAGATGGAACAGTGTAGAGCCAAAGGCAATCTCCAGAGTAACTAGGAAGGAAAGTCCCAGGATGGTAGTTTAGTAGCAGAGTAACAAATCTGATTGGAGTAGGAAGACAGGGGTCTCAACAATGAGCCATAATCACATAGTTACAGTAATAAAAACATTAAATACAGATTTAACAAAAATAAAGAAATGTGTAATATGTGAAAGAAAAAGCAAAAGAATTTTATTGACAGAATAAAAGAAAGGCTTGAGTAAAGGAGAGGTATGCCATGTGTCTTGATAAGAACATTAGATTTTGTAAATAAGACAGATTTCCAAAATTTATGCAAAAGCAATTTTTTAAAATGTAATCTGGTTAGTTGTTTCTGACGTTCTAAAAAGCAAGTACATGAAAATTGCAAATACATTTGGGATGTCTTTTCTCCCAGATAGAGAGATTTCTCAGAAAGTTTGAGTGATTTTGACATCAGTCAAAAACAGATCCAGGTCATAGGTAGGAATGAAATGTCTGATAATTAGGGTGTTTGAACGGAGTGGAGGACGTAATAACTGCTAAGGATGAATAGATAGCTTCATAGTGATGTGGGGACACAGACACTTCCATACATTGTTGGCTAGAGTGCAAGGTGTTACAACTTGGCAAAATCTATCAGAATTCCATGTACTTTATCCCTTTACCTTGCAATCCTATTTCTTGGTATTATTGTTAGAAAAGTAATATGTACAGTAATTATTTTTGCCAGATTTTTTTATTATAGCAAAATATTGAAAATAACATACATGGGATGGAACGGGACTTCCAAAAACATTGTTAAGGGCAACAAAGTACAAGAGAGATATGTAGTATACTGCCTTTGTGTATACAAAGAGGACAACTGAGCGTGTATGTGTGTGTGTGTGTGTGTGCGCACGTATTTGGACTGTACATTCCTTATATAAAAGTGTATATACACTGATAACATTAGATTCTTCAGAGAGGGGAATGGATGGATGGATGGATAGCTGGGTGATAAGTGTGAAATAAGGATGTTCTTATATATCCTTTATGGCTCTTGAATTTTGAACCATGCAGCCATAATGTTTTAAATCAATTTAAAAATTAAAAATATTAGCATAAATTGGTATTTCCATAATTGGTGTTGTGGCTGAGTTGGCTGATTCTTTAATATAATAGCTGAGCGAAATGCTGCCATTATGAAACATTGCTTGACACAGCTGACAGACAGAACCAGTAAGTCTCTTTTCCTGGCACCCTGAACGTTGTTCTGTTGAGCACTTATCTCACTGTTTATGATTCACTATGTATATTTCTAGCTCGTTTATGGTGTAAGGACTTCTATGGGGTGGGTACAGATATATATTCATAGACTCATATATTCATTTACTCATTAACTAACTGCTAGACAAGGTATTTATTCAACCCTGTATCTTTGTGCATGGCCTGGCAACTGACATATAAGAATTCAATGCACCACTTTTGAGTGGATGCATGAATAAATGAACAAGGTGAGTTCGGCAATTCATTATAGGATTCAGGATGGTATGTCCTTAAAATTGGTATTGTTCATAATGGTAGGGACTTCCATCTTTTCTTGACTCAAAAGTTAAGCTGCAATCATGCTGAATATATGTTTCAAATCCTTTATAAGAAAACTTTAAATTTACCTGCAGAAAGATCAAAAATATTCACTCAAATACAAAGGAGATGCTCAAGTATCTTTAAATATCATTTTATTACTCTTCCCCCAATAAATTTGCATATTTGCAAATGTCATAATTGTATCAAACAGAATAGAAAGAAGAAAATAATATTTTTAATGCAAAATGTTTCATAATTATAAAGCATCACACATTGCTTGGGCCAAATGTTTCCCACAATAGCCCTGAGAAGCAGGAGATTTTGATGGAGCTAAGCAGACAACAGAAGTGTAAACAAATGATTCCTACCAAGTCATACAACTCATCAGTAGCACAAATGGATTTTGCCTAAACAAATCAACGCTCTCGGGTCATTGTTTCATCTGTTTCCTCTCTCATATTAAAAATGATATTGAGGCTGAATGTGAGGAGGCCACATATACATATTGATAAACTCACCCAAACAGCTCAGCTAAAGGGGGGAAATGATATTAGAAGGAATGAGTTGAGTCCCCACTGGGGACTGGCTACCCATGTCAAGGGGGAATTTTGCTTGAAAAACATGATCACAGGTAGTTTTTTAAAGAATTCTTAAGATCTATGAAAAAATTAGTCAAAATCCAGGATTTCTAAGGGAGTCAAAGTGTCGCATATCCCCCTCTGTAGACCTCTGTATTAGCCGCTGTATCTTACTGTATCATAATGTCATAATGGATTTCCTGCCTGCCTCCCACCAGAGCCACCTGTGCGTACTTCCTAAGAAGAAGTTATATCATCATTTTTTGGTTTTGATCCCCAAGGTTTAGCCCAGTGCAAGGCATTTCATGGTGCTTAATAAATATGCAGACCGAAGAACACAGTTCTTGTTCTCAATCACTATGATATAGTAGAAAGATGTTCTATCCTTGGCTCTGCCCCCTGAGCAGCAGATTCAGCTAACACATGTAACAATAAACCAAATTCCAGTTTATTCTTGTGAACAATGAGTGGGTCACTAGCTGACTTGTGATGACATCTTCACAGTTGTAAGTCCCATGGTTTTATGTAAGGGTGAGGGAAGTGGGATGATGACCAAAAAGAAATAAAACAGAAAATACAGTGGTGAGCGTGTATTAAACCACTACCATGCACCCACATCCATGCCAAGAAATGTCTTTACATTCATTTTCTCATTTAATCCTTGAAACTAACCTATGATGGAGAAACTACTGCTATCTCAGTTTCACACATGGAGAGACTAAGGTGCAGAGAGGTGAGTAACGGACAAGCTCATAGAGCTACTCTGACTGAGAAGTTCAAGCTTATCCAGGACACCCCTATTTGGACTCTACCTAATTCCAGTTGCAAAATGATGGCTGTTTTCAATAGCAACCTGAAAATGGAGATTTAGTCCATAGCATGTAGGTAATAATGCTAGATTACTAATAATATGATTTATGTCTTAGGAAGAAATGCAATTTATGTAACTATATAATATCCTTCTCTTCCCTTTTTCCTGGACTTTGGAAGGGCATAATTATTTAATCCTCTAGTCCTTTTTACCAGGCTCACTGCATGCTGAGATATGAGCAACTTCTGGGTGGGCTTAGTCAGCTACAAGTAGGCCTGCAATCAGGATGGAGGAGTTCAATATAATCCCTCCCATTAATACACAACTTTCATTGAAAATTATCAGGAGCTTTTGGCACAAGACAGCATTCCTAAACTTTGGGACTACACTTAAAAAGTCTCTGAATCATTGCAGCATTTATGGGTTCTTCTAGACCATCCATCTCCTGCTATCGGGACATCCGTCTAACTCTGGTGCCATAAAGGACACCGAGAAGGAATGGGTCTCTGCTTCAGTGAACTTACTCGCAGCAATGGCATGCACCTGAGTATGCAGTCAATGCAGGCATGCTGCCGGAACCAGGAGACTGTGCTAGAATTCAGATATGCTTCACTCTGTGGCTGAGCTCAGACTCTTAACACATGAACTGCATCCATCTTCCTGGCTGAGAAATTCCTTGTTATCAAGGATTGGAGTATTTGCTTCGTTGTAATGTCATATTGCCACATACAGAGCAGAACTCAGTAAGTGTCGCTGATGACAGTATGGAATAAAAAGTCAAACTAAACAGAGATATTAAAGAGAATGTTCCCTTCTGTGATGCACTGAGAGGAGCACAGTATCATTTCTGTGGTATTCCTGCAAAGACAGAATGACCTGAGGCTGGTCATGAGGAAACATCAGAGAAGCCCAGGTTGAGGGTCATTCGGAAGACCACCAGGATCCCATCAAACTCCCTGCGATCATGGAAATGTCCTATGGTTGTGCTGTCCCATTTGGTAACCATGAACCACGTGTGGTTACTGAATGCTTGAAATTGTTAATGTGGCTGAAAATGGCATAATTAATTTTATTTAATAACAAGTAATTTTAACTTAAATAACCAAATGTGGCTACTGGCTGCCATACTGAGCAGCTGATCTGCAGACCCTCTGCTGTCCTTTGAGAATGTGAAAAACAGGAAAAGAAGGAGGAATTGTACACAGGTTGGAAGAGACTAAAGAGACATGACAACTAAATGCAAGGAATTCCTGGATGTCATCCTGGACCAGAAGAAAGGAAGAGTCATCACTGGGACAGTGTGCAAAATTGAATGGGATCCGTGTTTTGGATTAAAGTGTGATAACATTACTGATTTTTCTGACTTAAAGGCTGGTACAATGGTTGTGTAAGTGAGTGTCTCTAATTTGGTAAACTGGAGTGTTTTGGAGTGATGGTGAATACTCTTTTCAGCTTGTTCTAAAATGGTTAACAAAAGACTAATGATAATGGAAGAAGAATACATTATGTGTACATATGTGTAAATGTCTATGTGAGTATATGCGTATATACACACATGTATATATGCAAATATATTTATATGGTGTAAATGTACGCACGTTTTTGAAAGATGGAGAGAATAGGAGGAAGGGAGATAAGAGAGATGGAGAAAATACAGTGAAATGTTAACAGCAAGAAATCTGGGTGAAGGGAATATGGATGCCCTTTGAATTGTACTTCAAGTTTAAAATTATTTCATAAAAAATTAAAGAAGAATTAATATTAATAAAAGCCCTCTGGACGTTTGCTTTTATTTGTCTTTAATCAACAACATTCATTCTTTCATTCATTCAGTGAGCATTTATTAAGTATATGGTTTGTGTAAAGCACTTTAGGGGATACCCTAGTGAATAAGATAGTTCTTTGCCCTTAGGGAATGTACAGTTTATGAGAGGTGATAAAACATATTCATAACCACTACACAAAACAATGTGAAAAATATTAAAGGAGAAGGGCAGTAAGTATGGGACGAATTTATTTTTTCTATATGACTTTATATTACACAAAGGGTGATTATATATTACACAGAAAGAAAGCTTTTTTGAAGGATTTTATCTGCCTCAAAGGCTAGCAAAGCTTTTTCACAGTGAGGATGGTGTAAGCGGTTATTCTTATCAGTGTAAATAGTATCTATTGCTAAAGAAACTTGAGGAACCTAATCCCCAAATTTTGACAAAGCTCAAATCCTCTCTATAGCAAGCTCACAGGTAGTGCCGCATCCTGGCTTGAATACTTCCAGGGACAGAGAAAACACTACCTTATGTGAAACAGCTCATTCTGTCATCAGACAGATTTATCCCTAAGGAAAAACTTCCTTATTCTAAACCAAAGTCTGTCTACATATCCCTCACCCAATCCTGTTGGTCCTACCTCTTCCATTTGGGGGCTATAAAGAACAAATCTGACCCCTGTACTTCTCCTGTGTGACAATTCTCTTCATAATTTAAAATAGCAGAATCCTCTTTTCTCCAAACTAAATATCATAAATCCTCATTTTTTGAGTCTCCTCAGGATCTCATTCATAGTTCTCTGAACACGTAAAGACTTTTCTGTACCTTCCTTAGAGTGTGATGAGCCTAAATAAGTCCAACATTCTTCATGTCATGGGTGCAGCACTCAAGAATGGTGGGACCACTGGGTCCTGCTTTTAAGACAGGTGTATGTCCATTAATAGACCCTGAGATAGTCTTGCTTTGAAGAAAGACCATAGCATGGTGCAGACTCACATAGAGCCTACAGATAACTAAAAGCTCTCCTGATTGGGCTGTCTCCCATATTATTATTGGGTACTGGCTTTTTAGGATCCAGTGTAGACCTTACATTTTTATCTCTATTATGTGAATTTTCTTATCATTCGACAAGCACTCTAGTTTGTGGAGATCCTTTTGGGTCCCTACTTGACATCCAAAATGTTTTATATCCCTCCTGGCTTTATATCATTTTTAATTGTAATGAGATTAATTGCTACGTGGTTACTATTAAAATTTAATTGTAATAATTACTGTAAAATAAATTAGAAAATGATTTATGTTGAGATAAATCACAAAAGATATTAAAATACAGAATTATGAACATGAATGAAAAAATCTGGGTGTCTATAATGAGAACTAGAGAGAGAAAGAGAACACATTGAAGAGAGAATCATAAACTAAGCAATTGGTAAAGAACAGGGGAACAGGAATTTTACCCATGTGTCAAAGCGATTATTCTGGAGAGAGTCACAGCCGTAACTGCCCCTGAATCCTAAGGCAGTTAATAACAAGAGCTATTTTACACTGATTCCACTTGATAAGATACTGGGACATACCATCCGAAACTGGGGTGCCTGAGCTATTGTAAACAGAGCCTTAAATCTGCTGCCTAAGAATTTCAGTGATCCTTCTACCACAGACTTCATGTATAACAGACAATACTCTCCACATCTGGCCCAGGCCTTCCGTCTTGCCATCCTTCTCTGCCTGGAAAAATCGAATATATATACACTAGACTCCAAATGTAAGATGTGACTTGCAGTTCCCAGAACAGATCAAACTCTGCTTGCCTCCACATCCTTGCACATGTCGGCACCATTCCTGCCTTCGCTTGAGAAAACCTTTGCTCAAGGTTTGGTTAAGGCACCATTTCCTTTCAAAATATCTACGTTCCCTCCCCTCAATCTTCATTTCTTTGTTCTTCTTGCTTTGAAGAAAAGTCATAGCATGGCTCAGACTCACATAGAGCCTACAGATAACTAAAAGCTCTCCTGATTGGGCTGTCTCCCATATTATTATTTTGCACATATGTCTGGTGGAGGATTTCTTTTATTAAATTACAATGATCTCTTTTTGTTTCTTTAAAAGCCCCTGCAAGAAGGCTAACGGAGTATCTGGCATATTGTAGATGCTCAACTGATGTGTGCTGAATGATTGAGGGGGGCAAAACCCACAGAATATCAGCCTGGAATCAGGTTATTGTATGAATTAGGAGTCTTGGTTACCAGTTTGAGACACCAGCTCAAGTTAGTTTAACCGTAATAAAGTGGGAAGGGTGGTAGAGAAGTGTCTCTCAGAGATTCCAGGAAAGGAAGGGAGCCAGGCCCCTGGAAGGTCTGAAGCCAGGAACTGACAAAGCAGTAGGAACATTTTCATTCTCTTTTATTCTTGCTTTTTGCAGATCATCGACTTGAGGCTTCTTTTTGGCTACAGAATAGCTTTTTGCATTCCGGTAAGAGTTTCTGCCATTTACATCCGGGAGTTCCATCTACATGTCATGACTAACTCATGATCTCTCTGTTCCAGTTCAAATGTCTGGGGAGGAAATTTTACCCAGGTTGTATTGGGTATCACTCATTATCTAGTTGGTGAAGACCAGGAAGGAGGGGGCAGCACTGCAACAGGGCTGCTGGTGAGTAGTCCAGCCCACATGTCACAGGAGGTGCGGGCATTCTCAGAGAAGGGAGGGGTGGACTTCCAAACACAGGCCATCAAGTCTGCCGAAGAATGCACTGAACTGCTGCAAGGAGGGGAGCTTTGGTTAATAAGCTTAGACTTTATAAAACGGGATTCTCCAGGGTTTTCTCAAGCATCCACTAACTCAGGCTGTTATGAGTTATGCTTGGAGGAGTCTAGAGTACAAAGGTGTGTGCAAGTGGGAGGAACATCTTGGAGTGGAACTTTGTGATAAAATCTACATTTTACATCCACTGGTGATTTGTTTTGTTTTGTTTTCCCGAATGTTTTATATTATATAAGACTCAACTGATTTTTTTTTGATAGTATGTTTAAAGAATAGTGGGCAGTCGATTTTACTGGAGCATAAAGTATGTGGAGGGAATGACAGAATGTAAGAGTTCCAAAGTTAGTCTAGACAGCTAAGTTTGGGACACCTGGGTGGCTCAGTCCTTAAGCATCTGCCTTCGGCTCAGGTCATGATTCCAGAGTCCTGGGATCAAGCCCCACATCGGGCTCCCTCCTCTGCAGGAGGTCTGCTTCTCCCTCTCTCACTCCCCTTGCTTGTGTTCCCTCTCTCACTGTGTTTCTCTCTGTCAAATAAATAAAAAATTTTTTTTAAGATTTTATTTATTTGACAGAGAGAAACACAGCCAGAGAGGGAACACAAGCAGGGGGAGTGAGAGAGGGAGAAGCAGGCTTCCCGCCAAGCAGGGAGCCCGATGTGGGACTCGATCCCAGGGTCTCCGGGATCATGACCTGAGCCGAAGGCAGTCGCTTAACCAACTGAGCCACCCAGGCGCCCCAAATAAATAAAATCTTAAAAAAAAAATTATAGACAGCTTGGTTAAGAATCTTTAGTTTATTTGAAAGAAATTTGGAAGTGTTGAGCATTGTGGCTTGGGGAGATGACATGATTGGTACTAGGTTTTAAGAATGCTGTGACAGGGGTACAGAGAATGAAATGAATTGGGAGATGATGAGTTAGGAAGCTGTTGTATTTGGGCAAAAAATGACAAAAACAAACAAATAAAACAAAACAAAAAATCAACCCTGTGCCTACATGGTAGCAGAAGAAATAAGCAAAGGATGACAAATACAACCTATTTCAGTCAAGAAACATTTCAGAATTTATGAAAATTATGACCTTTCCTCCCATAGGTTCACGGACTTCCTAAAGCCCATTCATGACCCTATGCTACAAGCCTCTGGATTTGAAGTTTGTACCTCTTAATTCCCTTTATCTATTTCACCCATCCCCTCACTGACCACTCCTTCAAGAGGCACCGGAAGTAAAGTAAACCAATAGGAAGAATTTTGAAACCTATCAGATGTGGAGGTGAATGAGTTTGAGTCAAAGATGCTGGGACAGGTTCAAGCCTTGATGACCAGAAAAAGCATGTTGCAGGAAACAGAAACTGGAAAGAAACCAGGAGTCAAATAGACAAGCAAGGCTTACTGTGTGGGGTGGATTTTAACTCACTGAAGGATCACTCAAACCCTAGGAGAAAGCATTTTCTTCATTTTACACATGAAGCCTCCGAGGCTCTGAGACTTCATACACAGGTCCTTCAGTCCATTAAACAGCAGGGGGACTTGGGATCTTGGCGTGCTGGCCCATAGACTCATGTCCTCTACTGTCCCAGAGTGCCTCCCTACAGGTGGCTGCGAAGACCAGGCTAGGGCTTCAAAGTGCCATTCTAGTGAGCACCAGACAGCTTAGAGCTGAAGTGTCCTGCAAATGTTTTTTTGTGTTTGTCTGGCCTCCACATGGAGATTATATATTCTTTAAGGGTAGCCTTGGCATCATAAATTTCTCTTGCCTCCTTCCACAGCACCTCCTGTGGTTCAAGATGCAGAAGAAGCCTCACTGAATGAATACTCAGGTTCATCAGGGATTCCGATCCCTGCTGATAACTGCCCATGGCATCCTCACTTTGAGGTTGTAATCCTCATGAATCATTCATCTGGAGGCCTCCTTTCCTTGAATCCAGTGGCAGGTATAACATAGGAGAGGAAGACAACGATGTTAAAATAGTAGCAAAGCAACCAGTTTCATTCTCCACCCTTAACACCTCCTAGCCTCTGAACCCGTGTCCTTTTCCTCATGGAAATGCAGAGGAACAATGCCTGGCAATGCTTGCTGGAGGCTTCCAGCGTCCCTACGTTATGGTATCAGTGCTCCCACCCCACTTCTTCACCAACCTTTGCTGCACAATCCATTAAATGCCGTAGCCACGACTGAGCTACGTTGGGACATTTGACCGAATCAAGTTTGCTGAACTCCTGCCACTGTCTGGAAGCAACTGGTGGCTGCTTACTACCAGAGACAGGGAATTCAGGGAATTCAGGAAGAGATTTGCAGACATCATCAGACAGCATGAGAGAGTTATTGAGACCTGAGCATGTTTTTTAGGAACAAAAGCAATTTAAAATTGTCAGCTAGACTAATTCTTCCTCCATGGTTTCCTAAAGAGCATAATGCTACCAGTAAGAAGAGCTACCATTTAATTGTCTTCTCTACTATTCTGGGAGCTCGCTAGTGCTTTAAATATGTTGATCTGTTTAAAATGAAAGCTGGTTTCCTGGGGAAAATGTCTGGGTTACTCTAAAGTCTATGCAACAAAGCAGAGGGGGTGCAAAGGAGGAGGGATAGGGGACCACCTGTAAAGCTTAGAGACAGAGTTTCTCAGAGGTCCCTGGGTCCGCACATCCTTGCAACCCTTTACGTTATGGGGACTCAGTGCCCCCCATTAACAACATCGTGTTTCTGTCTTGTTTCCTATTATATACCCTGCACCTGAAACACAATAGGGGCTCAAAAATACATATTGAATGGAGAAACAAATGAATCATTGAATGAAGGATTGCAGGCAAGGTCTTTCATATATAGCAAACATGGAAGGGATCCCAAGCTACTGCTCTGAGCAACAAGGAAAAGCAACATTTGCTCAAGTACAGCATGCTATTCCTCCTTCACATCCTGTATCCCAACAGTAGAGACTGTCTGTTTTTAAATGGTAAACGTCTCTCCACTAGCAAAGGCATATTCAGCTCTTGGCAATGGTTTACAACATAGAGAGATTCTGGTTATCAAATCCCTGTCTGCCCAGACAGCTAGCTGAGGCAGGACTACAGTCAGAGAGTTGAAAGGGGAGGGAGGAGATAGGCATGCGGTGCTAGGATTCGCAGAAGAACCAGGGACAGAGGCTCTGCCTGCACGTGTCTGAGCCTATTGCTAATCTAGGGCCCCAAGCTGTAGCCAGTTTGGGGAAAATCCAGAGGCCCAGAGGCCATGAATTGGCCCTCAAGAGCTAGCGCTGAAAACGTAACCCAGAAGGGTTCCACTGCTGAGAAACCTCAGGGCATGAAGGGCTGAGCCAAAAGCTGCTTCTGCCAAGAGCAGCTGTCACGGCAGCGAAGAGCAGCCCCTGGGAGCTTACTGAGGAGAGAATGGCTAAGGACATTTTACTCTAGAGATATCCATCCACTTCATAACCTAGCAAACTAGAGGAAATTAGAGATGATTGATCAGCCACAGTTCTCCTCCCCGATAAAAGACAATGACAATTACCTGCTGAATACGTGAGTAAGGCCAGGGAAAGGAAGATCATATATATAATGGTTCCTCTGCAACTCTGCTCATATTCCAGTATCTTTAGAGACTTTCTATTTGATCCAGCCATCTACGTCACAGGCAAAAAAAAAAAAAAAAAAAAAGGCAGGGGCTACAAATACCTAAGGAAACACGGCTAACTTTTCACCAAATTTTCATTTTCTTCTTGTCCTTGGCCCATAAACAGATGAAATATCGTCACTCTGTTGCATTAGTTCTAACTAGAACAATCTCAACAGATTATGGGGGGAGGGGATATAGGCTCATTCAGGGCCAAGGAATGATAGGAAGCAGTTGTGCTTTCTCTGTACTCTTTCCCATCTGTATTCAGCCAGCGGGGATGGCAAAGCCCTGGAGGATGGCAGAGCGATAATATGGAAGAAGACTTCGTTCTTAAATTATCACATGGACAAAGCAGGTGGTGACCAGAAATGCCCATCTTGGACTGTTAGAATAAACCAGAAGTAGCTTTTGTTGTATGGAGCCAGTATGCAATCTGGGTCTGTTTGTTACAAGAGCTGTCAGCCTTTTCAATGCAATTCCCCCAACCTGGGTAGTCCTGTACCTTTAACTGATGTTAAACCTTAGCCTCACCCCCGTGGGCAGCTTAAGCCCCACTGCCAGTCATTAAGTTTTCTTGGATAATGTTTGCTTTGAGTAGTTTTACTTTTCTCCATATTCCTGCTGCATTTAGAATTTGTGCCACATCATTAAACACTTGATTATAAAATGTTTTTAATTGCTTTTCATTAATTTGTACATGTTAATCTTATCTCCCTAACCAAATTATAAACTGAAGGCTCATATCATAGTTTATACTTTCTCTTTTCCTTTATGATACTTTGCAGTGCTGCATGTAGTAAATACTCAGAAGATAGTTGTTAATTAAATGCTATCTCTATACACTATTCAATTGAAGGGATAACAGAAACGGACTCATTATTCTGTCTATTACCATTCCAGGTGCTAATTTCATCCTCAATCACCCCAATTTTCTTAGAACCAGGAGATTTTGTACACTAATGTTCAAGGACTCTTTTCTAGCATCAAGTGAACTGGAGGAAATACTCTAGTGATTTTTTTTCTCGACTTCTAAGCCCCGTATAGCAGTGAACCTTCTGAACAATTCATGAGATGCATATTGGGTTTTCAGCAAGAAGGATATAGGGCGATAGAGAGCAAGAAGAAATAAAAGTCCGATGGTTCCCTGGACACGCGGTGGGGGAAATGAGAACTCAAGTGACAAGCTCTATGAGTACGGGTATTCTTCTAATGAGAATTTTATATTTCTGAGAGCACTTCAGATAAATTAAAAATAGCAGCTAGAAAAGAATCCAGTTGGAGAAGTTGTAAATACTTTTTCATCCAAAACCAAAGCAAGGATATATATGCTCCATGTTTGGTGTGTGGACAATCCAGTTGTGTCTGTGCGCGAGAGATCATTGCCTGAGGCAGCTCTCTAAGCTGGGGGGAGAACCGGTGGTGTGCTGGAGTGGCTCATACTGGCTCCTGAGAGCCAGCTGTAGGCTTTTCAAGATTTTGCTAGCCAGTTGCTAAATCACTCACAGCCTGGACTCAGCCATGTTGGGAACACACGGCAGAAATGAGCAAACTCTACAAATCAGGGTTTTTCATTTTCCAGCAAACTAGTGGCAGAGACTAGGATCATCTATCTCCCTTTCCAGAGAACACCATCAGGGAGGTGGGGGGGAAAGGGGTGACCTTGCGAATTCTGCATTTTCTACCTTCCATGAAGGGTCCTCTAGAGTCAAAAGTATACAATGTTAGAGCTGGATGAGATCTTAGAAGAACTGACGTCTGGAAATGAGAGGTAGATTGCCCAAGATCATGTAGCTGGCCGGATCAAATAGAAGTCTGAGGAAACACCCAGTTTTCTTACCCTCACCCAATACTTTCTGGAAATGAATATAGTGTCTGATTATTCAGGATGGTATATTTTCCTCCCTCCTTCCTCTCACATCAAGGAAAGCTCCTGCTGGTAAGACCAGATCGCTCTCTTGTGTCAAAGCCCAGCTCATAAAATGCTATTAAGTGAATTACTGATGCCCTAATTCCCAGCTGCAGGACACATTCCATTAGAGGCAGGCTGGCTGCCAAGTAGTGTCAGCAGTGGCTGGATAGCAGGAGTGATTGAAACCATCCTGCCTTGGGTGGCTGGGCCTCAGAGAGTGCAGTTCATGGTGGGGAGGAGGTGCTCCTATTCCCCAACATTAGTCCTAGGTCTCTTTCAGGAAACTGAATTCATCAGCTTCAAAGAGAACTTTCTTGACATAGCAAGGGTCACTATTATAGAAACAACTAGAGGTAGTGCTTCCCCATCCTACATATTGAGAACATTAGGAGAATTAACTGCTATAATCTATAGCACCAAGTTCTATAATTTTTTTTTTCTGTCCACATCATTATTTCCTTCTTGCTTGTCTTTATTCTCAGGATGTCCACCCTCCTATTTCTATGTTTCATTTTTGTAAAGTACCATGAGTTCCTAGCTGGTAATACAGTGGAGAAGAGTAGGAATAATATGGTCTATTCATTTTTAATTGACCTCAGTACTCCACAAATAAGAGCTGGGAAAGTAGTTGAGGGGAAAATATATCATAAATCAAAATCAGATAAGTGCCATATGGGTCATTTTATAGCTGCCATTTTCTGCTCATAGAATGGATACAGAGGTTAAATAAGATAAAGCACTTTGTAAGCTGTAACACAAAAATCTAAATGTACAAATGTTGTTAGAAGTTCAAGGAAAAAATGGGAAGGTATTTAAATTTCAAAGAAATTTTGGATTCTGTTAGCCTTTACAAGTGTCAGAGAGGATGTTTCAGAACCAACAGTGGGCTCAGAGTCAAGACACCTGGGTGCTAATGTTGGCTTCATCTTTAACCAATGCTGATATTACACAAGTCACTCATCTCCTCCTGACTCCTGTTTTCTCATCTGTGAAATAGAAAACCAAACTGGATAATCACCAGATCCTTTCCAGCTCTGAAATTTCTATCTTCATGTCAAGATGAGAATAAACTGGAAGATCCTAACCACTCATTAAGTGCTTAAGACATCCTGTTCTATTTGGTCTTTCCCTTTCATCTCCTGTTTTTCTACTTCTTTTCTATCCTCTTCATCTTTCAAGTTTTTGTGTCTCATTTTCATCTTGATAATTTTATTTTGTCTTCACTGCTTCTGCTTCCAACTATTAGTGGTGTCAACCGGGGCACTTCCTAAATTACCAAGTTCATTTCTAGGAACTGTCATACCATATTGACTACCCCTACAAAAAGATGTAAGTACATTTAATTGTGTTGGATAAATGAGGTGCCCATGTGTCTGTGGGTGTTTATTTGAAGTTAAGAAGCCAGAAGGTTTTATTCAATTATCCAGAAGCTTGGCAGTATGGCCTTAAAGTAAACTAGGAGTCCAAAGATTCTGTGGCAAACCATGTGCCTGAGAATGAAAAAATAGTAAGAATGAAATTAAGTAGATTCTTGGCATTCTGTGCTCTTATATTTTTTCATCTAAAAATTACTAATATTCTTCTGTATTGCCAAAACTACAGTGAGATGTTTTTATTATAGCTATGTTCCTTAACCAACTGAGAGTAAGACCTGGAAAACAAGCCCCTAGCAACTGACATCTCAATGACACACAAACTATGACTAGTCTGAGCACAGATGGCTTTCTTTCTCTCTCCCTTCTAAGAAATAACTGCCTCTTTTTAATCCCTTTACCTCCTGATCTCTTCCATCTAAAGGCTTAAAGCCACGAATTAATCTTTGGCTTCCTTGTCTTTTAATTTATTCTTCAATTTTTCCTAATTTTGGAATGAAAACTACAAGGCTCATGACTGTACAGTATGCACTCCACTCGGGCCATAAGTGAAAGGTATTTCAAAAATTTCTCCATCATTTGTGATGCTGTCACTCATGTCTTCATTGTTACATGTCAGGAGTCTGAAAAGAAGCCTGGATGGGCTTCAACACCCCCTGCATTTCAGTCCCACTCAACTAGACAAGTTTCTCAGCGCCCCTCAAGCTCATACAGTTCTTATTCGGCCTGAACCCATACGCTTTTTCAAGCATTCTTTCTCACAATTCTAGCCTCTGGGTCTATTTTAAAATGAAACCATTAAGCCTTTAACTTGTAATACCAAAATATTGTTGTTTAGTGAGTGGTAAAAATGGAATAGAAGCCAAGCAAAGCTAAGACCAATACAAAGTCCCTTATAAACTGCAGCAGTAGAAATAACTCATCAGGGAGAGGAAAAAAAAAAAAAAGGAAAACCAGTTCACTATGTCACTTGACAGAAAATTTTACCGAATTGGCATTTTATATCAGGCCATTTGTAAAAACTTCTTTTTCTATTCTAGCCCTACAGAAGTTTTCCCTGTACCTCTCGTTTCTGTATCTATTATGAAAGGGCGCCTGGTGTCTTCCAGCCCCACAATCCAGCCCCCGCATGGGGCTCCCTGCTCGGCGGGAAGCCTGCTTCTCCCTCTCTCACTCCCTCTGCTTATGTTCCCTCTCTAGCTGTGTTTCTCTCTGTCAAATAAATAAATAAAATCTTAATTTAGAAAAAAAAAAAAGAAAGGCTAGACCTCAGAGGCATCTCATACAAACTATTCTTTTCCTTCCTATATTATAATTAATTTCACCTCGGATTTCCCGTGGTATCGGTTACCTGCTGTTTTTCACCATGGGTCATTTGTGAACGTATCTGCCTCCCCAGTCAGAGCATACGCGCCTTGAAGGCAAAGAGAATTTCAATTTTGCCTACACTTGGCTCATAGTAGACCTCAGAAAGTGTTTATGAAATTGAATTGGTTTCTCTTTGAAAGACCAGCAGGCACTCTGGTGGCTTATAATGGCTTTTTCTTTTTTCAAAGACTTCCTTTTTTGGAGCACACTCCACGTGACCCACAGTTATCTAGGGCAGTAAGTAATGTTCAAGTGATTATAGCAGAAAGCTGAGAATCCACCAGCGCTCTGGGAGTTGCAGCCAGCGATCAGCAGCCACCTGCTTAATATTTTAAAGAAGCCGCATGGTCCTTTCATAGAGGTTTCTGCCATCGATCCCCTCTGAGGATTCATCACTCAGCCACATTTAACATTCACTAGGTCAGACCTTTATTAAAGCTGACATCATCTAAACCCTTGTGCAATTCAATCTTAGCACAGATTCAGCCCAACCACCACTTCCTCCTCCCTTTCCTCCCCAAACCTTTTGCTAGGGATTCAGCCAATAAATAGCAGGTGATCCAGAGCTTTCATACAGTGACATTATAGGGGGAAAGGTGGAGAGTGAAAGAGGTATGGCCCCTCCTACACCAGCAGCGAACCTACAAGACTAGAGACTCTGGGCCGAATGAAAAGTCTCACTGCTTCCTGGAAATTAAATTGGGCAGCGTCACCAGTTTCGAGTCCCCCCACAAGGAAAGGGGGTTCGCAGTTGTCTGCGTAATTCTGCCCCTTATAACCCGAAATCAGAAATGAGTCTTTAGAAGATAGTTCTTATGCTTGAAATAAGCACCCCTCTGCCTCGCGCTGCCTTCTTTTTGATTTCTCCCGAGGGCGCGAGGTGACCGCGTTCCGGATTTTTCTATTAGCCTTTGAGTCCTTGAACACGCACGGTTCACCTCCACCATTCCGCCTACTCAGGTTTCCTCCCGTCCCCTTCTACGATCCCTTCCCCCACTTTCCTTCATTTAAAGCAGTTTCCGGCAGCGGAGGAGTCAGCCAGACTTCACGTAGAGTCTCCATGGAAACCAGGAGGGCGTCGCGGTCTCCAGCAGCCACACCTGTAGAGGCGTGGCGGGGTCTGGGCGTGCTACGCGGAGACCTTCAAAACATGAATGTGAACCTGATGAGGACTAAACTGCATTCAGATAGAGAAGACATAAATTAGGTAGAAACGGAAGGGGCTAACAGATGAGATTCTCTTTCAACTTTGGTTTCAACGGAGGAACCCTCGAAGGAGATGAGGTCCAAGAAATTCCCAGGGTCCTCCCATTGGTCAATTTCTCATACAACCAACAGAATTCAGGGTTAAGTGAAGATTACTTAGGGGAGTCAGTTTCAGAGTTTACTTACATTGAAGCAGCGGCCACACCTTACTCAAACAAAACGCTTGCCTGAAAGCTCTTAAAATGAGTAAGAGAGGTAAAATAGCCAACATCACTGCACTCCTCCAGTGTGCTTAGACATTTGGCATATGATATTTCATTTTATCCTCAGGAAGGTGGCATTCTGAGAAAACTGGCTCAGACATGTTACTCTTCCAAGCTGATACTTAGTAAGGGCAGGGATTTGAACCCAGATCTGTGATCACCAAGGTCCAGATTCTTTTCCAGTTATAGTCTACATTTCCTGGTCTTATATTTTGTTTCCTAAATAATTTACTGTAAGGGAATCTCTCCCACTTCTTCACTGGAAGGAAATAACCATCATGACAGGTATTCACAAAGAGACTGGAGCGAACATCCAAGAAAACTGGATTGGGTCTGAGAAGATCTGGAAATAACAGAGCTGGGGACAGCTGCAAGGGGGTCATTTGTGACAGTCCAAGAGTGGATCCGATGATGTGTATTCTTACCTGTTTTTAAAGGTCTAATTAATTTATTTGAGAGAGAGAGACAACACAAAGAGAGGGGAGGGGCACAGGGAGAGGGAGAAGCAGACCCCTCCTCCCCAAGTTGAGCGGGAAGCCCTATGGTAGACTTGATCCCCTGACTCCAGGACCTGAGCCCAAGGCATATGCTTAGCTGACTAAGCCACCCCAGACACACCCAGTGATGTTTATTCTTAGAGAAATGGTTGGAATAATGCACAAGAGACGGTGGTGAATAGTTACTCTGTCCATAGTTTCACATCTGATATAAAGTCAGAGAAAACTGGACCTCCAGAGCAGTTGTATCTTGCTGGATTTCTCTTTCCTTTACTCTTGTTTGATATAACAGATCCCAATTCTCCTTTGGTTCTTTTCCTTATCATATTAAGGATCCCTCTACTATAGCTGACCCTTGAACATGGGTTTGAACTGTGTGGGTCCACTTCTACGTGGTGTTTTATCATACAGCACTGTAAATGTATTTTTTCTTACTTATGATTTTCTTAACATTTTCTTCTCTTTAGCTTACCTTATTATAAGAATAGAGGATAAAATACATACACTAACTATGTGTTAATTGACCATTTATGCTATTGGTAAGACTTTTGGTCAATAGTAGGCTACAGGTAGTTAAGTTTTGGGGGAGTCAAAAGTTATATGTAGATTTTTGGCTGTTGCAGGGGGCAGTGCCCTAACCCTCAAGTCATTCAAGGGTCAACTGTAGTCTTCTATGTGCTGTAACATATCACAAATTTGTTGGCTTAAAACAACAAAAATTTACTATCTTAACAGTTTTGGACCTCAGAAGTCTTATGGGACAAAACCAAATGTTGTTGTGCTTCACTCCTTCTGGAGGCTCTAAAGGGAGAATCAGTTCCTGCTTTGTCCAGCTCTTAGAAGCTGCCCTCATTCCTTGGCTCAGAATCCGACTTCCTCGTCAAAAACAGCAACAGCGTTACTCCCACGTCCATGGTCACAACTACCCTGCCCCTGATCCTCCTGCCTCCTTCTTTTACTCCTTGTGATTATGTGGGGGCCCCCTAGATAATCCAGGATAACCTCTCCATCTCAAGATCCTTAATTCAATTACATCTGCAAAGTCCCTTTTACTATATAAAGTAATTTATTCACAGGTCTGGGGGATTAGGATGTGAATATTTTTTGAGGGGGGGAAGCATTATTATGCTTCCCACAAATCACAGGTCTTTTCTATCACAAAAATAATGATGTTTTTTCTTTTTCTGCCTTTTGTCCTCTTAAATTATCACCCAATTTGTCTGCATCCAGTAACATCCAACTTTTTGCTTTGTTTTTGCAACAATCAGTCCATATTCACTATCTCTACTTCTCCCCCTACTATGATCTTAGCTCTCCACTACAAATGGCTTCTGTTCTCTTCGTGATACAAAAACTGCCCCATCTAAGTTCACAATTACCTTCAAATTGCCACTTTCATTTGATATTTACCAGTCTTAATTGTACTTGTCAGCAGCTTTTGATTTTGTTGAATATTTTCTTCTTTGTGAAACTCTGTCTACCCTTGGGTTCCAAGACAGTATGCCTCTTTTTTCCTCTTTTCTCTGCCTGACTCTTTGACTTCCTCTACTCAAGTCTTGTGTGTGTGTGTGTGTGTGTGTGTGTGTGTATGTGTACTTCTTATCATCTGGCTGTCCTTAAGCCCTAGAATGTTTTCCAGAGTCTTGCTAGTCAAAATGTGGTCTGCAGACTTGCAGAATCAGGATCACCTAGCAGCTTGTTCAAAATGATGACTATCAGGCTCACCCCAGACCTACTGAATCAAAACTGAAGATTCCCAGGTGACTCCACAACACTAAAACTTGAGAAACACTTCTAGAATGTTGTATTTAGTCCTTTAATATACTCCTTGGGAGATGTGATCAACTACCCAATTTCTAGCCTCAAGTTCCAAATTTACATCATCAGCATAAATCACTCTTTGTATACGGAGCTGTCCATCAGGTATCTTTCTCTGGATGTTCCACAAGCACTGCAAACTCACCCCATTCACAAGGAACTCATCATCACCAACCTCCATGTTCCCTGCTTCTGTGAACAAGTTCTTCTCCCAAGTACCCAAGCCAGAACACAAACGGTGTCCTTCCCTCATCTCCACATTCACACTGTCATCTTGTCATGTCACTTCTCAGAAATATCTTCTCATATCTCCAAGTCCGTGTCACAACTGTATCATTTATTACTTCTTAGTTAGTGTCCCTGTGGGCAATCACACCAGAGTATCAGAGCCTCCCACAACTGTCCACTCCCAGTGTCTGAAGGCTTTCTGAAACAAACACACACACACACACACACACACACACACACAACTTGATCAAAGCAGTATCTTGTTTTAACTCCCTCATATGACAAAGGTCCTTCTTTTTTATTAAGTTTTATTTTTTCCATAACCCAGCCACCCTATCCCTTCCCCCCACCCCAGAGGTCCTCTTGATTTGGTCTTTTTCTTTCTCATCAGTGTCCCCTCCCCACACACTGATTCTTTACCATGTGCATCATTTGTACCATATAGCACCATGCTTCTTTAGCTTGTGTAATCCCTGCTGTTTACACACTTGCCCCAACATTTTGCAGTTGAGAAATTCTTACTAAATCCTTTGAAACTGAGCTGAAGCACCATTAACTTTTTCCCTGACTCTGATCTCTTCTCACCCCCAGGAGAATTAGGGTATTTGCTCCTTTATAACTACTCATGCTTCTTTATACACATACACACACACACACATACACACATACACACTTCTTATCTGGTGATTATAACATTTATCACAATGTTTTTTTTATCACAATGTTTTGAAACTAACTGCTTGTTTTGTTTTGTTTTGTTTTAAGATTTTATTTATTTATTTGACAGAGAGGAACACAGAGAGGGAACACAAGCAGAGGGAGTGAGAGAGGGAAAAGCAGGCTTCCCGCCGAGCAGGGAGCCCGATGTGGGGCTTGATTCTGGGTCTCCAGGATCATGACCTGAGCCGAAGGCAGCTGCTTAACCTACTAAGCCACCCAGGTGCCCCTAACTGCTTGTTTACATTGAAAACTTCCTGAGATGGTGTTTTGTTTTTTTCTCATCACTTATCTCTATGACCTTACCAGTTAGCGCACTCTTTAGCACATTTTAGGCATTCAATAAATGTTTTTTTGTTTTGTTTTGTTTTGTTTTTTAAATATTTTTTATTTATTTGACAGAGAGAAACATAGCTGGAGAGGGAACACAAGCAGGGGGAGTGAGAGAGGGAGAAGCAGGCTTCCCGCTGAGCAGGGAGCCCGATGTGGGGCTCGATCCCGGGTCTCCAGGATCATGACCTGAGCTGAAGGCAGTCGCTTAACCAACTGAGCCACCCAGGCGCCCCCCTCAATAAATGTTTAATAAATTAATGAATAAAATTGACAGTGGATTACTTGATCAATGGATCAAACAGCAGCTCCCTCACATCACAGTGGCATGAAAATAGGGATGCCTAGACACACTCAGCCCACTCATTGCCCCACCAGCAACTTTAATTGGAAGGAATCCTTAAGGCAGTGCTTTTAAGAGTGTCCAGATACTCAAATAAACACCATGGTGTAATAATACTTTCTGTAGTTTTTAGATTATCTCCTAAATTAGCTGGCAGGCTAAAAGATGTAAATATAAATCAGACTCTGCAACATGATTAGAATTCAGCTACTTGGCTTTACAGGGAAAAATGTTTGTTTGAAAAATAAGAGTGTGGTTGCTTTATAGTTACATGTTTTTAAGAAATTGGTGGGTTTCGTCTATGTGGGCATCCTA
This sequence comes from Spilogale gracilis, assembly GCA_004023965.1. NCBI lineage: Eukaryota > Metazoa > Chordata > Mammalia > Carnivora > Mephitidae > Spilogale > Spilogale gracilis. The sequence goes on from PITA01014288.1 coordinate 48,928, forward strand.
GCCACTGGATGTCTGGTCACACTCAGTAGGAATACGCTGCTTGCTGCATGAATAAAGTGAGCCCATCACTATGGCTATCTGTCTGGAGCAGGGGTACATTCCAGTCCATGAAGGCACCATACTATCTGCCAGGACTTACGAAGAAAGGGACTCTTCCTCCCATGGTTGGACAAGGAAGGTCATGGTTTCTGTGGGGAGATTCAGGCTGCCATGGCAACTCCCAGTCTTTTCTCCACTTTCTATTTGTGCTATTTCACTAGGAGAGGTGGAAAGCTGTAATTTTTTCTCTCCTTCCCTCTCCCACCTCCCTTTTCTCCTCCACTGGGTCTAGAATGGACAGAGGTTAGCATTAAATCCTACTTATGATTTTCTACACCTTGTGAGACATTACACAAGTCCTACTGATAGAGAACAAAAAACGCTGGGATTCTACTTCTTTCTCTGGAACTACACAGTTAACTCTTTTTTTTTTTTTTAAGATTTTTAAAATTTATTTGACAGAGAGACACATCACAAGTAGGCAGAGAGGCAGGCAGAGAGAGAGGAGGAAGCAGGCTCCCCGTGGAGCAGAGAACCCGATCGGGCCTCGATCCCAGGACCCTGAGATCATGACCTGAGCTGAAGGCAGAGGCTTTAATCCACTGAGCCACCCAGGTGCCCTACACTGTTAACTCTTAATCAGAATGACATACAGTCCTAGCCAGGGCTCCACTAGTCTCTGGAAAGTCAAAATGCAGAGTGGGAGGAAAGGGAGTCAAGGTAAGCTACCGAGAAACTAACCGGACAAAACCTGGCTCCACGGTGTTGTTGACAGTATGCATAATCCATTTCAATTCAGAATTGCGAGGGTTGAAGAAGGTCCTAGGGCAGGGGTTCTGAAACATGTCTGCACACTGGGACACAGGCGGGGACTTTTAGAGACACAGATACCCTGCCACAGACCATACTAGAACTAAACAGCGATGTGTGTGTGGTCAGCCTCAGGGAAAACCACAGGAGAACATGAAAATAAGAAGCCTGAAACAAAATTTTAAGAGAGATAAAAACCAAATCAAGAAGCTTTTATAGGAGCAAAAAGCTAAAGTAGGAAATCTGGACAGAGAAAAAGGGAATGGATGGTTGCATCAATCCACTAAAATCAAGGTCTAAGAAGTCAGAAGTAAAATAAAAGTAGAAGAGGCCCCCAAATTAGGTTAGGACATAAATATTGGTATTATACAGACCCCCTGCCTCAGTCCTTAGGCTTGGTCGCCCCCTCTCTCTTTTGGATTCGTTGCCTTTCTCTGCTTCTGCAGAGTTTTTAATTGTAGTCTACCATTCACTACTTTTTGAACTCTAATTTCCCTCTTTATATGTTTAAATCCCAAAGCCTGGTACTTTCTTGCAAAGAACAGGTGTTCAAAAGAATGAAGTACTCGGGCGCCTGGGTGGCTCAGTGGGTTAAAGCCTCTGCCTTCGGCTCAGGTCATGGTCTCAGGGTCCTGGGATCGAGGCCCACAAGGGCTCTCTGCTCGGCAGGGAGTCTGTCTCCTCTTCTCTCTCTGCCTACTTGTGATGTCTCTCTCTGTCAAATAAATAAATAAAATCTTAAAAAAAAAAAAAGAATGAGGTACTCAAGAACCAATGTTTATAGCACTATACTTGAAAGTGTAGTCAGGGCTAGGCAGTCGAAAGCTTTCACTGAGAAGGACTTAATAAGTAGAGACGAGATGCTTCCTTACAGTCTTAAAACCAACACATCCACTTCTGGGGGACATCGGCTAAGTCTGCGTTGCTGTTTTGGAGGCCCAAAGTCAATGTTGGTTTTCTTCCAGTCGCCCAAAGTCAATATTGGTTTTCTTCCAGTCGAGAGGCTCAGTAGTAACTAGAGTATAAATGGGTTGATAATTCTGTAATTCTTTCCCCCCTTTACATTTCACTCAGTCACTCAACAGACCTTTTACAAAAGCGAGGCATTACATTAAATATTTGGAGATACAATGATCATTGTGTTTGTGTGTGTTGGGGGTGTATTTTTTAAAAAATGTATTTACTTGAGAGAGACAGAAAGAGAGAGCAAAAGAGCCAGAGCACAAGCAGGGGGTGGGGGGCAGAGGGGGAGGGAGCAGGAGGCTCCCCACTGTGCAGGACCTGAGCTAAAGGCAGATGCTTAACTGACTGAGCCACTCAGGCGCCCCATGGGTGTATTGTTTCAAGACCATTTTTAAAGGAAACGGGATCTTATGTAATACATAAAAACATGGGTACTTACAGATATTAATTTATGATCAATTATAAATTATTTAAATTTTAATTATGTAGAAGGTGGTATATATCAAGAACTATGAAGGAACCAAAATTTTGCCCAACTTATAAGCTAAAAAATCACCTGTCATAGTTTTACAGATACTGGCAGAAGACATGAGATTTCTGGGTGAGACACAAAAGATTTTATTACTCACAGCACATCAGGTAGAATGAGATTCATGTTTGTTCCAGTTCCCTGCATCCTCCAAGACTCCCAAGGGTGACACGGGTAGGCATAGAAGAATGCTGTGAAGTGACAGTTGGTGTTTTTTGTTTTTGTTTTATTTTTTGGTGGTTTTTTTGTTTGTTTTTGTTTTTGTTTTTGTTTTATCACAGCTGAGGAACCCTGAGCTTAGGCAATTCCAGTCTTTTATAGTGGACTGCAAGCAAACCCATCCAACATTTCCCTGGAGGAAGACATTATCTTTACAAACCTGCCTTTTTCTGGAGCAAGACAGTATCTTGATTTTCCAAGGCTGGTTGCTCTATATACATCCGTGAAAAGAGAGTCTAGAACAAAAAGTTGTCAGTGCTTCTGTTCACAGAACGTGCAGAAACACAAAGGATTCACGGAGGACTGTCTCTTCATGGTATAACAGTAGAGGTGAGTGTAAGAATGGAGATATATATCTATATATCTATATATCTATATCTCTATATCTATATAGATATCTATATCTATATCTATATCTATATCTATATCTATATATATATATATATATAGGAGGAGGGGGATAAAAAGGAGGAGTGAATTGATGAAAACAGATAACCAAAACGTAAAGCTAGCACAGCTAGGATAAGAAATTCTAATTAAGAGCAGGGGCACTAGGACGCCTGTGTGACTCAGTTGGTTAAACAACTGCCTTCGGTTCAGGTCATGATCCCGACTCACAGGATCGCAGGATCAAGTCCTGCATCGGGCTCCCAGCTGCACGTGGAGTCTGTTTCTCCCTTCGACCTTCTCCCCTCTCATGCTCTCTCTCACTCTTTCTCAAAAAAAAAAAAAAAAAAAAGCAGGGACACTAAAGCAAAGCATGTAGAAAGGTGGACATATACTTGAATTATGGAGAGAGAATAACTCAAAAGATTTGAATGAGAAATAGAGACTCCAAGAAGCTTCTCAGGAAATAAGAGGTCATGGGAAAGAGTATCTTCAGGTTGCATTGCCAGCTTGAAAGGATCATGTTTCTTCCAAAATCATGTTGCTAAGAAACAGTACCTAGCAAATCTGGGAGTAAAATAGGCTAAAGATAAAAAAGGAAAACCAAGCTATCTCCGTAGCTATCACACAGATACACACTGAAGCTACCCTGCTCTACGTGGAATGCACTGACTTATCCGTAGGTGCAAGTGGCTGCCGCTTACGGGGGCCCAGCTTTTTGGAGAGGTCTCAGGCTGGCTCCTCTCAGTCCTACCCAGGCTGAGGGTCTGGCATCTTTCCCCTCCCTCATCATAGCTCCTCCATTTCAGGGGTTGATAGGTGGTTTAGGTTATTGAAAGGGGAAAGTTTTGGCACATTTAGGGTTGTCACAACCCAAAAACCTTATAGGGATTTATCCCGATAAATGTCATCTCTGATTCACAAAACCCATACCTAATATTCCTTAAGAAGTGGTACATTCATCAGCTTTGCTGCATCCACAAGTGACCCTAAAATCTCAGTGGCTTACAACAGACAACATTATATGTTGGTGGCTGCAGGTCGGTCTCAGACCCTGTGTCTCTGTTTAAAGCCATTTGGGCTTGGGTGCCTGGGTAGCTCAGTGGGTTAAAGCCTCTTAGGTCATGATCTCAGGATCCTGGGATCGAGGCCCACGTTGGGCTCTCTGCTCAGTGGGGAGCCTGCTTCCTCCTCTCTCTCTGCCTACTTGTGATCTCTCTCTGTCAAATAAATAAATAAATAAAATCTTTTAAAAAAATCCATTTGACTATACTCCATGCCTTTTTATCCCCCAACCCAAGCTAAAGAAGAAATGTCTGTGTGGTATGTACCATTTTCATGGCAGGAGGTAGAAGCAGGAAAAAAAAAACCTGGCAGAATCTCACAGAGCTTCTTAAGCTTTTGGAAGGTAGTAGCGTATATTGTACTCACATCTCTTTACCTCAAGTGATGACACAGCTGTGCTTAACAGCAATAGGTGGGATTCTTACAGGGAAGTGCTTCTATCTGGGAACAATAATATAACTAACCATGAGGAGTTTTCTTGGGAAATTTTTCTTCAAACCATCCCTCAGGGATCTTTCCTCTATATTGTGTTAGCACCATTGTTTGGGGTGTCTGTGAGATGGAAAGGAAAGAAGCTGGCAGGAAACCTGCTAGAAAGCAATATTCAAGAGGTGTGTGTTTGGAGGAAGGGAAGGTTTTAAGCCAAAAATAAGTTCAAAGAAAGCTATCCAGGGAGGGAAGAGGTAGTCAGAGGCATGGCTTGGGACATGTGACCATGGTGCCCTGTGGGTTGGGTCATTCAGGACACTCAGGGAAATCTTCCTGTAGATGAGACAGAGAAAAAAGTCAATTTGTTTTTCTGTTTGTAGCAGTTGATTGTCTGCCCCCGGGCAAGGATGTGTGGCCAGAATTCCTCTCCCTCTGTCCCAGACACCGGCAGGGAACGTTTGGCTGGCTGTGTATCTGGAGCCCAGCACTTTGATTCCCTCAGCTCCGGCGGGTACACAGATTTCCTTCGCTCTGTGATCATGAGTAGTTCTTTTTTTTTTTTTCTTAAAGATTTTATTTATTTATTTGACAGAGAGAGAGAGATCATAAGTAGGCAGAGATGCAGGCAGAGAGAGAGGAGGAAACAGGCTCCCTGCTGAGCAGAGAACCCGATGCAGGCCTCTGGATCGCAGGACCCTGAGATCATGACCTAAGCTGAAGACAGAGGCTTTAACCCACTGAGCCACCCAGGC
>PITA01014289.1:0-47989 GCA_004023965.1 Spilogale gracilis
GTGTGTGTGTGTGTGTGTGTGTGTGTGTGTGCGTGCGTGCACGCGTGCACACAGGGGAAAGGGGCAGAGGGAGAGGGAGAGTCCCGAGCAGACACTGCACTGAGCACAGAGCCAGACACGGTGCTCGATCTCACAACCCTGAGATCATGACCTGAGCTGAAATCATGAGTCCGATGCTCAACTGACTGTGCCACCCAGGCGCCCCCAGTGGAAGGTGATTTTTTAAGTGTGCAGTGATACATAAAATAACATGTCACATGGAAAGACATACCCACGTCTGTTCATATGCGGCTTCTAAGCTTACTTATTTCAAGGAGGAAATCCTGATTCGAGGTGTCTTTTGTCACTTGCTGATTTCCATTTCTCACAAAGAATAATCCCCAGATTCAGCACCTTTGGCAAACAGTAATATTAATTGCAATGTTTAGTGATATTGTTTTGGTTTAATTATATTTATTTGAACAGTGACCTCTGACTTGGAGACAATATCTCTTATGGTCATGATGGAAAATTTCATCTCAAAATGTATGCCAATTTAAAAGTTGAGTTGAGGGGCGCCTGAGTGGCTCAGTTGGTTAAGCGACTGCCTTTGGCTCATGTCATGATCCCAGAGACCCGGGATCGAGCCCCGCATCTCTTCCCTGCTCGGCGGGAAGCCTGCTTCTCCCTCTCTCACTCCCCCTGCTTGTGTTCTCCTTCTCGCTGTGTTTCTCTCTGTCGTATAAATAAATAAAAAATCTTTAAAAAAAAAAAAGTTGAGTTGATCCTAAAAGCCAGAACAACCCTAATGTCCAACAGCAGAGAAAGAGATAAAGTTACAGTCCACCCATGCAAGGGAATATGACTGAGGCGTAAAAAAAGAAAGTGTTACATGCTACAACATGGGTGAACCTGGAAAACGGGGTGCTGAAAGACACCAGACATAAAAGGCCACATACTGGATGACCCATTCATCTAAAAGATCCAGAGTAGACAAATCTAGAGAAACAAAAAGTTGATGAGTGATTCCCAAAGGCTTGAGGGGGAGGGAGAATAGATAACTGCTATTAAATGTGCACAGAGTTTCCTTTGGCGGTGATGGAAATGTTCTAGAACCAGATGGTGGAGATGGTCGCACATCCTGAATGTGTTGAATGCCACTGAATTAAACACTTTCAAATGGTTAATTTTATATTATGTGAATTTCACCTTAATTTTTTCTTAAACGGTGAGTCAATCTTCAAAAGTAAGGGGCGCCTGGCTAGCTCAGTGGGTAGAGCATGTGGCTCTTGATCTCGGGGTTCTGAGTTTGAGCCCTCATACTGGGTGTAGAGATTACTTAAAATCTTTTTTTTTTAGGTTTTGCACATGAGGTAGACAGATGTGGGGAAAAGTTCTAGTATGGGGAATGACAGTAGTTTGAAAAACTGTGATATAATGCATCCTTCTGGATACTGGGACGAGGGGATTTGAAGCCCCAGGGAAAGTGCTTTGGTCAAGGTCTTTCTTGGCATCAGCAGACAGGCCCGGCTCTCTCTGTTGTGTGGCCTTGCTTCTGCCTCGGAGTTGAGAAGACTGTTGATACTGCTTAGAAACTCAAATATTCCACCTGGATCAGGGGAGCCCCCCCACCTCCCCCACACACAGAGGGTCTGTCTACAGCACTGGTTCTCGTGTAGAAACCCACCAGAGAAGCGGGGTCCCCTTGGAGACAGCTTCAGCTTGTACTGCCAGCCCGGAGCCGACGTGGCACTTTAGAGTCGAGGCTGGGTGCCAACAGACACGTGATTTTTATGTACTTTTGAGATAAGGTCAGGATCCACCGTGTCAGTGAATTTATCTTTGCTTTGACTTGAAATATCAGGTCTGTGGAGCATTCCCCTGGGAACAGCTGAGGAGGTGAGCTCTGAAACCCCGGAGCTACAGACTGAATAATCCCCCCCCCCCGCCCCCCGCCCGCCCAACACCCCTCCTTAGCTACTCCTCCAGCTCTTAAACTCTCACTGCCTATGGCAAGAGGCAGGACAGGGAGAAATGGAAAGGCTTGGTTTAGTCTCCCCTGCTGACCTAGTGTTTATGCAGAGGAGAGTAGAAAATGCTCAAGATGTTTCACTGTTTTTCTCAAGATGACATTGGAAGACACATGCTCACGTGCTTTTTTAAAAATATTACCTAAGGGAGTATACATTTTTGTGTGTGCTTTTATTAACAGTATGTTACGATTTTTTTCAGACCTGCTTTTTTAAAGGCTGCAGAAAACTTTACTCTTTTGGTTAAGAACAACATCTGGTACCCCAAATTTAATTTCAGCAAGTAAGTGGTGGCCGGCTGCATGAGCTCCCCAGTGTTTTAGGGTGACTTGTGGCTCTTCTTTGAGGTTTTCCTCGCTTCATTTCTGCTTCCTCCTGACTTTAGGAGGAATATTCTTCCCAACATCACCACGACCTACCTCAAATCGTGCATTTATGATGCTGTGACAGATCCCTTCTGCCCCATATTCCGTCTTGGCAAAATAGTGGAGAGCGCGGGGCACAGTTTCCAGGACATGGCTGTCGAGGTAGGCACGGGGCCCCTGGCTTCTAGGACACGGTCTTCAACATACCTCATTCTAGAACGGGCCCAAGGAAAGCTTGCTCTCTCTCTGTCTGCTCACAACCCACAGGGAGGCATCATGGGTATTCAGATCAACTGGGACTGTAACCTGGACAGAACCTCCTCCCTCTGCTTGCCCAGGTACTCCTTCCGCCGCCTGGACACCCGGGATGTGGACCACAATGTGTCCCCTGGCTACAATTTCAGGTAGGCATGAGCTTGGGCCCTGGTTCTCGGGTGTGTGTGTGGAGGGGGGTGGCAGGGACGGCAGCTGGATCACTCCCTAGTGGGGGCATCCATGCCTATTAAAGACCAGCACTCAGCCCTCCAAGGGCAGGCGGGAAGGCTAAGTGCCAGGGAGAGTGTTCGAGCAGAGCCTTGTTCCTATGCGGTCCTGGCCCCTGAGAGCCTCCTGTGTCCCTTACTTCAGAAATCCTGTTGAGACAGTTTGCAGAGCAGCCGGGAAAGGCTGGCTGCTGGAGCTTCCCGGGGCCAGCCTCAACTAGGACTTCTGCTCACCGATTTTGAGGAATGGGTGAACTTGTGATCCTCTGGTCCAAAGACCTCGGGGGCCTGACCCAGGAATTAGTTTCTCAAAGACTGTGCCCCTGGAACCTCCAGGGTATGAGAGACACAGGTCTAAGCCTCAGGAAAGGACTTCACTGGTATTTCCCTGCTCAGAGTACCATGGATTAGTGACCTGGGGCTGCCTTAACTAATTACCACAAAGTGAGTGGCTTGACACAACAGGAAGTTCCTCTCTCACAGACCTGGAGGCCAGAGGCCATCAAGGTGTCGGCAAAGCCAGCCACCTTCTTTGCCTCTTCCGGGTGCTGGTAGCTCCCCGCGATGCTCGCTGTTCCTTGGCTAAAAGACCTATCACTTCCATCTCTGCCTTGTCACAGGGCCTTCTTCCCTCTGGGCTCATCTCTCTGTGTCCCCTCCTTACAGGACACCTGTCATATGGAGTCAGAGTCCACACTGATCCCGTATGAGCTCGGCTTGCCTTACTCTACCTGCAAAGACCCTGTATCCCTACTTGCATTTTGCATTCGCAGGTTCCAGTGTTCAGCCCAGGAGAGCTGGTCATTTGATGGGAAGACCAAGGGGCCAGGGTCAGGTTGGCCACTTCCCTGAAGCAGCAAAAACCATAGCCACGTACCTTTTTGTGGGTGCCCTGTGGCCTCTTCCAGGCATTCGCCACTCTTAAACAAAGCAGCCCTACCAGGGGCCGCCCGAGGTGCTTTTGTGTTGGGCTTGTCTCCCTCTAGTGGAGACATGTAACAATTCAAGACACGTGCGATCCTAGAACCCCTGGATTTGCAGTTGGCTATCATTTTGAACCATCTGGTTCACTGATACTAGGGCAGATATTTGAATTTTTTTCCTAGGAAAGAAATTAGATTTGTGTTGCTCTGTCTCTACTGTTACACAGTTCTAGAAATCATTGTGGAAAACCTCAAGCTTGGGTCAGAACCTGGGGCAGAGAGAAGCTGATGGGAGCCGTCACCGGAAGAACACCCATCCCCCTGACCTCTGCTCGCATCAGGCCCCACTGGAATCCCCAGGCCCGACCAGGACACGGATGCCGTGGGCCAGACCGATCATGAGCCAAGAGTTCAGGCTTCTCTGAACCCATGTCCTACATAACAAGGGCAGCAAATGGCATCATGGTTCAACAGTGCCCCACCGCCACCACCACGATTCCCCCTTGTCGGTTTTATCTTTTTTAACGGCTTTATTGAGAATAGTTCACATACCACCTAGTTCATCCATTTAAAGTGTCGGATTGAATTGTGTTTAGTCATGAAGTTGTAGGACTATCACCACGATTTAGAACATTTTCATCACCTCAGTGAGAAACCCTGTGCCCCTCAGCCATTACCTCTTTCCTCTCATCTACCTCAGTCCCCACCAACCACCGTCTACTTCCGGTCTCTCTGACTTGCATATAAATGGAATCACATATTGTGTGGCCTTCTGTGACTGGCTTCCTTCACTTGGCATCATGGTTTTTTTGTTGTTTTGGTTTTTTGGTGTTTTTTTTTTTTTTTTTTTTTTAGGTTCATCCATGTTGCAGCATTTCTTTACTTTATCTCTCTTTATGGCCAAATGGTATTATGTTGTGTGGCTATGCCTTTTATTTATTCATTTATCCATCAATGGGTCAGTGGTTCTTTGAAAAGATGTCCAGTGCTGATTCTGTGAGTTTTGTGGAGCTTCATGACCGGCTCCATGCCTCTACCCACAAGGCAGCCCTGGGGTTTGGGGCTCACTGGCCACATTCGGTTAGTGGCCAGGATCTCCCAGAGACAGGCAAGTGGCTCAGCTGTGATAAGGAGGATGTTCAGAGAGGTCCCAGCTCAGCCATACGAGGTGACAGTGATGCTGAAAGCATCAGACGTCAGCCCCCCGCCAACAGCCCAGCCCTCACACGTGACCTACAATGGCCAGGAGAGGCCTCGAGATGCTCAGATGTCATCTGTCCAGCAGGCGGTGCTGGCTTTAGAGGGCCTTGGGAGTTCTGCTCCGATGCCGGTGCTCCCCCGCCGCCCCAGGACCCAGAGGGTGAATCGAGCCACCTGCCCTTGCCCTGTGCCTGTCTTCTTCTCACCTGTCTTCCTTCCCCAGGTTCGCCAAGTACTACAGCGACCCGACTGGTGCCGAGCACCGCACGCTCATCAAGGCCTATGGCATCCGCTTCGACATCATAGTGTTTGGAAAGGTAGCTGGCCGCCCCCTCCTCTTGGGGCTCTGGTTCAGACCCAGGCTTCTGGGTTGACCAGACAAGGAGCCCTCTCCCCACTTTTTATCTGCTCGCGCCCTCTATCACAACTTGGTCTTTTTCTCCTGCCATTTGTAGGCTGGGAAGTTTGACATCATCCCCACCATGATCAACGTTGGCTCTGGTCTGGCACTCTTAGGGGTGGTGAGTGACTCAGACTGCTCCTCCATCCCCGGGCCTGGGGTCCTCCTCAGCAGTAGTTAGCACAGCGAGGTGAGACCCTCCACTGGCATCTTGGGTCTTCCCCTTGACCCTAAACTCGTTTCTAGAATAAACCCTCTAGGTTTGTTGCCTATGCCTGCAGCCCCATCTCACCTTCCCTTCTCCAAGACTACAGCCCTTGGGACCCTGCCTTCTCCAGAGAGGTGGAGCCTGGCCTCTCCTTTCCTTGAGAGATTCCAGGCTTTGTGGGAAGGAACATGCACAGAATAGCAGGGGCTAAAGCATCCCAGCTCGTTCTCTCCCACCTTGTGCCACACTCAGGCGACGGTGCTATGTGACGTCATTGTCCTCTACTGTATGAAGAAGAGATTCTACTACCGGGAGAAGAAATATAAGTATGTGGAGGATTATGAGCAGGTAGGCCACCTCCTGAACTCCAGGAGGCAGGAAGGTTCCAGCACCTGGCCTCCTGCACCTCTTTCTCATACCAGTGGTGAGCATCCGGAGTACTGGGCCATCTGGGGGAAGCCCTAGAACAGTGGTGCTGTTGGGCTTGTGGTCAACCCAGGCGGCCACACACTGCTCCTCAGCTCCCCTTCTAGACCATCACTCTTTAAAATCTAGCCTCAGGGCCCTGGGTGGCTCAGGTCATGACTCCAGGGTGCTGGGATCCAGCCCTACATTGGGCTCTGGGGGGGAGGGGGCTGCTTCTTCCCCTCCCTTTGCCCCTCCCCGTTTGTGCACTCACTCTCTCAGATAAACTCTTTGAAAAAATAAAATCTAGCCTCATCTTAATTAGTGACATCTCGGGTTAGTTATGATAATGAATATTATGACAAAACCCCATGCCACGTAAACTTACCTCTCATAGCAAGAGGGGTTGGGTACCATGCTTTGAGACCCCTGCACAAGGACTAACCTGAGTATGTTCAGTTGTGAAAGGCTGCCCAAAAGTCCTGACTCTCACCCTCCCCAGATGGTCCAGACTTAGCTGGGGGCAGCACATGGTGGGTGTATATTTATCCATAAACCTATCAATCAACAATAAGCATATCATTCTTTGCAGGGTCTTGGCAGTGAGATGGACCAGTGATGCTTCCTCCACACCTGGGCTCCCCACAGCCCTCATCAGAGCCACACCCAAGAGGGAGAAAGGGCTGCCATCTCCCCGCAGAGAAGGTTCCATATTCTCACTCCACCTCCACTGCACAAGAACTTCTTGGCCGCCCGGCCATTGGGTGTGTAGGATGTGCACAGTAAAGCCCTGCAACCGGGGGGTATTAGGGTGACCCCTGGCTCAAGGGCCATGCTGCTCGAGGCCAGCGGTCCTCAGAGGCTCCCAGCTCCAGCTCCAGCGGAGGCCTGGCAGCTCTGGTCAAGCCCTTCATGAGGGAAGACCACACCGCTGGGTGTGGTCGCTGGGCCTTTAGCATGCAGGCTGTGCCTGGGCTGCGGTTCCCCTTCCCCGGGCCGCTGTCTCCAGACAGTTGGTGTGTAGCCTTTGAGAAGAGGCACGATGAGGTGGTCAGGGACCAAACATTAAAACAATTTTCTCTATCTTTGTGTGGTTTCATAGCACAAACTAGAACTTTCCTCCCTTCCCTTTTACTTTGACCAGTAAACCCATCTATTGTCCCAGCTCACTGTGCTCAGAAAAAAACTTCCTGAAGCAGTTTGCTATCAGACCTCAGGGCATCTCCCCACCCCCACCCCACGTTCAACCGTCTCTCCAAGGGCTAAGACTTTTGATCTTTCTTAGGTTGGGTTCCTACAGAACTGACAGGATTTTGTCCTGTAGCGACTACTTGTCTTACCCGTGCGGGGGTAAGACAAGTATTGGGTTGTGTTGTTTTGTTTTGTTTGTTTTGTTTTACCTAAAATTGTGGTACTACATTATGGAGGGCACAATTTTAGGTGACAAGAACGTGGTTTGTCCTTCTCCCCTCCCCATTTGCTTTCCAGAAGTCTCCAGCCACAAGCAGCACCACCTACACCTACTTTGTTTGAAATGTTAATGAAGTTATTTCTAGCTGCGCCTTCACACAGACTTAATTCTGCAACAAGTCTTCAGAATCTCCTTAAAGAAAGCTGCTTGCCCCCACCCCCCTGCATCACGAATTCATTTCCAAGTACTGAAGGGAACGTTTATTTTAGAAGTGCCTGCTTCTGCTGGATAAAACCTGGGCTTTTCTTGCTTTGGGGGGCGGGAAACGTTTACTGAGCCCCTTTGAAAAAGCTCTGGTTCGTGTTGCCTTTTGGGGGAAAAAAAAAAAAGATGCCTGCTTGGACACATGGATAAAGTGAGGCCGTAACTCTTTAGGGAGAGCTTCTCACCTTGCAGCCTAAGACGTGATAGTTACTGGAGTGGGGGAGACTTCTTTCCGGAATGCTAAGGCCCACTGGGGTGAAGATGGGGGAGGGATACTTACTTTACTCACCAGGCACTCAGCTATATTGCCACCTGCTGGCCCTCCCTGGCGCTGCTGCTTACGTAGGGGTCCTTCACCTCTGCACCCATGGAACGCCTTCCGGGAGCCTCTGAACTTCCGAAAACGCTGCAAAGTGATGCGCCTGCGTGCTTTCCTTCTAGCTTTCATTAGATTCTCAGTTAGGGGTCTTTGAATAGGACACCTGCTCTTGACTCTCAAGGGCCATTATTCTAATGTTCCATTTCTGCAACCACAGAACAAGGAGGTTTCACACTTCATCACTGTCCCTTTGTAACAGAAAACTAAGGTTCAAAGCCATGGGCTAGATTCACATTTGGAGTTCAGGGAACCCAGCCCCTAGCCTGGAGGAAGCATCCTTTCTAAAGCAGCTGCCCCAGCTCTGTGGAACACCGCATTTCCTGACAACGCTGGAGCCCTTGGACAACTGAGCCTCAGTTTACAGAGGATGACCCATAAAATGGGATAAAGACCTACCTTGTGAGGCGACGTGTCCCCCAACATGCCTGCTCACAGGATGCGTTCCATGTGTAATTACTACGGCTCCCAGAGCTGCTCACCTAGTTGGTCTCCCTACAGAAGAACCTAGCAATAACCTGCCTGCTACAGCAGTGCTTTTCAGACTTCCCTGGGCACATGAGTCACCGAGTCACCTAGGGATCTCGTTGAAATGGGGCCTGGGAATTTGCATTTCCAGCCGACTCCCAGGAGACGCTGATGCTCCCAGTCCCAGGATCCCACTTTTAGTAGCAGGATACTAGGATATGGAGACACTGACATGAATAATTCAATGCTGAAAACATTAGCCCTGACTTGGGCATTTGATCTCACAGTCAGCCTAAGGAAGAAAAACAGACGTAAGGATGATGTCCTACAGACATCTGTAAATAATGACCAACAAAAATACCTCCCAAAGGCCCAGGCTTTGCACCATTTTGCTGTCTGTTTATTTCAAGTTTACAGAGAAGCTTAAACATCTGTGGAAAAACACCAAAGGCTTATTTTTCTCTTAAATTCATGTACTTTTAAGTGATAAATACACAGTATTTAACTTTGTACACCTGATAAAAGGAAAATGCATAGTAGAAAGGATCAGGAATAGAACAGAAGCATCGGGCATTAAATCAGACACAGAATAGAAAAGTCAGCAGTCCCGCGAAACTCAGCCCATAAAGCTGCAGAGGATGGGAACCGACGACCTTGAAACCTTCTCTAGCACCTTGGAAGCAAGTGGAGGTCATGGTTCTACCCCCACCCCCCAGCAATGCAAAGTTCCCCTTTGGAAGATGAATGACAGCAGGAGCTTGAGCCCATGCACTTAAATGCTCAGGTATTTGCCCCCTTGTTCCAGAAAGGCCTTGAGGATGGGAGGCCTAACTCACGGGAAAGGCAAGACTCCTGGGGAGACAGCCTCTCCAGCCCCCAGGGCCAACAAGGGGCTAGCTCAGGCCTTCTGGGAGCCCCCAGTAAGCTTGGAGAAAAGACACGGGGAGTGGAGCAGGGCAGAGGAAGATGGGGCAAGATCGTGTGCAGGCCCAAGTTGCTTACAGCAAACTGGTCCCACAGGTAAGCCAGCAATGGAAGAAACTGATAGGGCATCCTTTTGGCTTACCTGGAGAAGCTACCCATGGTGGCTTCTCCCTTTTCCTGACACAACCAGCTTCCAAAAATCCAATGTTTGTGCTCCAAGACAATGGTAACCCTACTGCTTGACGGTACAGCCCTCTGCTTATACTTTCTGGGGGGAGCAGTTCCTTCGCACAGCCTTCTTTGGTGTTTCTTGGGGGAAAAAAAAATTTATGAACCCACCCGCCTACACTGTGGGCATTCCACATGTGCAATCTTATGTGGGGAGTTCTTGGTGGAAGGAACCGTCTTCCCTGATGCAGCTGTGTAAACAGGAGTTCTGCCGAGAGCTTGCTGCCCGCCCACCCCGGGCGAGCTCCTCTGCCAGGCCGGGGTCCACACAGATAGGCTGGGACTAACACGGGGTTAACTTGAACTACTGCAAGGTGCTTATTGCAAACTAACCAGACCCCATCTGCTCCCAGAAGGGGCAGCGCCACGGTGCCCATAAATACAAACAAGCGCAGGAACGCAAGAGAAGGACCAGGTTACAAAAAGAAAACAAGCAGGCCAGACAACCCTTCATCCGACAATTGTCTTTGCTCTTGGAAACCAGCATTTCGTAATTCTGTACTGTTTCTAAGATAGCAAGAAAAGTCTGGCGAAACGACAGTCAAGAACTTACGAAGGTCTGTGGAAGCCAAGAGCACCCAGGTTCTGTGAGTGCGCTGGACCGCGGGGGCACGAGGCCTCGCTCCCGTCTCTCTGCAAAAGGCCTCCTGCTAGCAATGTCACACAGAAACTACAGGAAAGCACGTCCTCTGAGCCCAGTTACTGAACTATTTCCCCCAAGCCAGAGATCAACAAAGCACTGAGAATCTCCCAGGGCTAAGGCCTTCCTGTTTTCCTCCCCCTTGAACTTCACAATCAGCCAGGCGTGGCTCTGGAAGAAGTCACACTTGAACTGCAGTGAGAATTCCCAGTATGTGTCGGAGCCCAAAAAGGTGAACCTTTTCTGTCCGGACTTTTTGGCTTAAAAACAGACCTCCCTGTGCCAAGCCCTGGTTCTCTCGGACCCTGAGGACCGCTCTGCATTTCAACAATCTTCTCTAAAAAGGTACCCCAAAGTTCTTGGTGTAGATCCTAAGAGAGCTTTGCCAGTAAGGAGGATCATTTGTGTTTCCGTCAAAGCAGAGTATTTCCTTGCTGGCCCTCCAGAAATTAAGTGTTTGGCTGACTGCAACAATCAGCTAGGAATTGAGAAAACAAAATCTCCGCGGTCTCTAGAACACACAGGTTATGAACAGGCTACGAGGCTAATATACAGGCACAGATTTCACTGGCTCTAACCCTGATCATGCCTGAAGTCGTGGGAAGTATCCTGGAAGCTCTGAATGATCTCTGAACGATCTCTGAACTACTCTAGAGTTCAGCCTAATTAGAGAACCGAAAATATTTTGTTTACTCCTAAGCCATGTAATGTACATGGAAGTGTAGGATTTCACCCTGAAGTTTTTGTCATTTAACAAGACTGACCAGAGCTCAGTATTTCAGAAAACTGCTGTGAGTGGCTATCAGTCCTTTAAGTGAAACTTCCCCCCGCCCCCGCCGCCCCCCCAATAACCATGGAACGCCCTTCAAGGGGTGGAAAATCCCCTTTGCGAAGCAACTAAGCTTCAAGCCCTTTCCCTTTTCCTGACTACAACTCTATCCATAAAAAAAGTTTGAAGTCCTTCTTACAAATAAGGTGCAGCGAAGCTCCCTGCAGCTAACTGAGGGCTAGCCCTGCCCTGACCCCATGAGTCCTCCGTCCTGGAAGGGGCCGTGGGCTTGGAGTCTGGGAGTTTGGGGGTTTGCAGGAGTCGTCAAACCCCCTCTCCCTCTCCCTTTCAAACACAGCAAGTAACTCTGTGGTCTCAGCCTGCACCGCCAGAGTTCTCTGCCAGTTTTTCATGATTTTCAAACCCCACACACATTCACTTGGTATATCTGACATGGTTCTGAGTTCATAATGAAGGATTTTTGGCATAAAAACGTTTTAAAAAGCAATTGTCCCAAAATGCGTGTGGCTTTGGGTCGGCAACTCCTCACACCTGCCCGTTCAGCCAGCCAGCGGCCAAGGTCGAGGTCATGGAGTCAAGTCTTTTTTTTTTTTGTCCCCTTTAAAACAACAAAGGAAGAAAAACAGAACAAAACAAGAACACCAGAGATGACTGACGGTCAAGGCTCTACACACGTGCTGGGTTTCCGTAGGACATGCTGCTATGGAAACGCAGGGTGCAGCCTGCATGCGAGGTCGCGCGTCCGGGCAGCTACTCCATCGCCTCGTCCGGCCGCAGAGGATGCATGCGAGCGCGGGGGCCGGGGACCAGGGCCCCCCAACTCTCCGCGTGGGGACCGCCTTTCACAAGAGCACTTCCTCCTCCCCCACGGGGGGCGGGTCGGGGCCCCGGAGGCTGTCTTCGCTGCCTTGCTTCCTGCTCACCGAACAGAAAACCCATGTTAAGGCAAGGCTGCGGCAGCCTGAACTTGCATCTCCCGCCTTCCCCCACCACCTGGCACGTCACTGACTTCCTTTTCCTTTTACAGTGTCTCCTCTTTTCTTGCCTATATGAGGATTTCAAAGGAGACTGTGTACCCCCACCTCTGTAAATGGAAAAGCAGCAGCATCTGCCAAAAATAGAAAGGAACTATAAAAATAGATGCGGACCTATCTGTGTAACACCCCAAATCAGCGCACATGAGTAGGGCACAGCCAGCAAGGGGGCCTGTTCCTGGAGGTTTTTAGGCAGCTTGATGTGTCCCCCCACCCCACCCTCACCGCGGGCTTCCTTCTTCGGGCTAAGGTTGAAGATTCTTCAGTCACCCGTGGGTGAGCTTCCTGGGGGCACTTGGGTTAGACCTGGCACAGAGCCAGCCTTTTGGAAATGGTGGTCCAGAAGACTGCCCCCCGCACACAGGCTCATGGGACACCTTAGATGGAGAGAAGGGCCCTCTTCTTGGCAATGTGAGTGCTCAGAGCAGAAGAGACCAAGGATGTGGGAGGAAAAGTGACCTCATGTCCCTGAGAGGTTACTATCCTGAAGTACCCCCAGCTAGACCTGCCTGGGGTGATAGACACAGGCTGAACCGAGGGGCTAGGAAGGAAGATCCCTGGGGAGAAGCCCCAATCGCTTGCCACCAGCCAACAACAATGGCCGCTTCTAAAGGAAGCCAGACTACGGTCTGCTGCGTGACCCTGGCCAGAAGGGAAACTCTGTCCTGGCACAAGGGAAGAGAAAGGGTGATCTCTGTACATTCCTAGAAGGAAACCCCTCTCTGTTTCAAGAATAGGCTCACTGGCTTTTAGGTTTCAACCAAAGAGGGGGTCAAATCTCCCAGGGAGGAGAGCTGTAACTAGATGTCCAATCGGGTCCTCAATTTCTGCCCTAGAAGTGCCTGCTTGGACCGGCTGGGTGTGTTGTAGATGGCCAGCCCCAGCCGCAGGCCTTGGGCACGAGGCCTCCCCCAACTGAGTAAGCCGGGGGGAACTCTGGAATTCTGGGTCATTCAGACAATCTGGATATCCCACTAGCAGCCTGCGGGCAAGAGCAAGTAATCCCCAGGTCTTGCTGGGACTGTCGGTGGGGGAATAAAGGGATCGTCAAGCCCTCTGAGCCAGTCTCTTTGGTATCTTGCAATTTTGAGCCCACTGAAAATAAGAAACAAATGACAGACTTGCACACAGTCAGGAGGCAAAGCCTAAAACTCGAGATTGAGAAGAAAAAGTCCAGCCCATTGGGCTTCCACGCCGTCACCCTGGGAGGCTCAAGGAGTAGGCGGCAGAGGACTAGGGAACCACCTGGCAGGGAGGAGGCGGCCTTCTCGGACTGCCAACAAGAGGCCAATGGCTAACTGCCACTTTCCCTGATCCTCAAGTGTCCACTACCTGACTCGACAGGCCCCTGACTCCTGCCCTGTGGCTGGCCGGTGAACTGCAGATCGCGAGTCAACTCCCAACACACAGGCAGGGCCGCGGGCTTGTATGTAGTGCCGGAGCAGCAGGCGTGGAAACAATCCATCACCTAACGAACGGAGGAACAAAACGTGGTCTATCCATACAGTGAAATATAATCCGGCCAGAAACAGGGAGGAAGTGCTGATGCTGCTACACCACGATGAACCCTGGAACATGCTGAGTGCGGGGAGCCAGACGAGAAAGCTCACACACTGTACAGTCCCACTGACATGAAGTGTCTAGAATAGGGCGACTCTACAGACACTGTAGCTTAGCGGCCGCTGGGAGTGGGGAGCTGGTGGTGCTGGGAGACAGGGTTTCTTCTGGGGCTAATAAAAATATTCTAAAACTGATTATGGTCTTAGTTGTACAATCTGTGAATATATTAAAACCCACTGAATCATACCCTCCAAATGGGTGAAACGTATAAAATGTGAGTTATTATTTCAATAAAGCTACTCTTAAAGCAAGAAATGGTTTTCCAATTATACAATTTTAAACATTAAAAAAAATTAATAAAGGGCGCCTGGGTGGCTCAGTGGGTTAAAGCCTCTGCTTTCGGCTCAGGTCATGATCTCAGGGTCCTGGGATCGAGGCCCGCATCGGGCTCTCTGCTCAGCGGGGAGCCTGCTTCCTCCTCTCTCTCTGCCTACTTGTGATCTCTCTCTCTCTCTCTCTGTCAAATAAATAAATAAAATCTTTTTAAAAATTAATAAAAAATACATAGAAATGACTGCCTGGAGTTCCCAGTTGAGGATGAGGTAGTGAGTGGAGCTCAGTGGAAGAAATCCAAGAACTTCTATCTTGCCATCGGCACTGAGGGGCTGAGAGGCAGCAGGGCGCTAAGTGTTTATCATATTATTATTCCACAGGGACAAAAATTCCCATCTGTCCTGGCAGATGCTGGTAATGCTGACAAGGCTATGTGTTGCAAAGAGGGATGGCCAAAGGGAAAAGGTTCAGATCCACCCTGGGGACACAGGACTCAGATTAATTTGCAGGAGGCTGGAAGGGAACTTATCTTCTAGGTCTTCACCCATCAGAGAAGAAAGGGGTGGATACTGGAGAGCCCTAGAACACTGCAAGCCCAATCTGAGCTCTGAGCAAGTGGACCCAGGGCAAGGGCAGCCATGGGACCCTGTGACACAGCTTCAATGCCATCAACACACCCTGAGCATATGTGGGAACCAGAAGGGGTCATGAGACCTGGGTGAATCCACAGGCATTCCAGGTGGAGCGCCATGCACCCGCAGCCCCCGTCCACATGCATGACCAGCCATCAGGTCCAAGCCCCTGGATGACCCTTGTTCTTATCCTAGGTCCAGAGGCCCGAGGGGAGCCTGGGCATAGCAGCCCAAGCTGGAAGGCCCCTCCGCCTGGGTGGGGAGCCCCGTGCTCTGCAGCTGTCCCCGCCCCCAGGCTCTGGCAGAGGCTACGGCACAGGCAGGCAGGCATTACCTTGGGCTCAGACAGGGGCTCACACTCCCTGGTTGGTTTTTTGCTGGAACGGCCAGAGGAGAGGGAAAAGGGAAGTGAGAAGGGACACCTGGGATCTATGAGATGCCTGTCCCCCACCCCAGAGACACTCAGATTCCCAACACCAGCTTCACAGAGCTGTTGCCAGGGGGATTTTGAGCAGGGCACGCTTGCTGTGACACATAGGGTCACGTGGGTGAGACAGGCCTTGCCCATCCATCGCAGGACCGATAATCCCACCATTGAGCATGCATGCTTTTGGGCCACAAAAATGCTTTCTGATTGTCAAGAGGTCCCCCAGTTAAAGTGCAAGTCTCCCTGAGAAGTGCAGAACCACAGCACGGGTTAGCCGTCCACAAGAGGTGGGCTGAGCCCGGACTGGGGCGGGGGTGAACCAAAGGCAGCTGCTCTGATTTCCCATGTGAGCCTGGGAGACCTGGTCTGAGTCATTCCAGACGCTTCAGCTCCAGGGAGGGGCCCGGGCAAAGTGAGCTGGGCAGGGCCGCCCTGTGTTCAGCCTCTAGCTCCCCACCCCAGAAGAAAGCAGGTGGCCACTCACGTGAGCAGGTTTCCAGGCGCCGACAATGAGCGCTCCTCCCGCCGGCTGCCCTCAAATGGGTTCCCGAAGGAGCGTTTCCGTATCATGGTCTTCACCAGGATCTGAAGGACAGAAGAGGAAGCTGGGCCACCTGGGGAGACTCCAGGCAACATCCTCTCCTGCGCCACTCTACAAGGGCGATCTCTCTCCACCTTTCTCTCCCAGCCCCCCTGCCACTCCCATGGCTCGTGGCTGGCGAAAGGCCTTTGAGAGATCCTGGACAGCATCCCTCCCACTCAGAACACAAAAGCCAAAGCCATCATGGCATCTGACTATTCCATATCCGAAACTATTCATGCCTCCCTGGCTGCCAATAAGATAAGGTTGAAACCCCCTGGTCTGACGTTTTCCTGTCTTAACCTTGTCTCGGTCTACCTAAGTCCCGGGGGGGGGGGGGGGGGGGACCCTGTGCTCCAGGAGAGGCAGCAATGTCCCTCCAGTAACTTGGCACCACTTGTTGTACCCAAGCCATCACTACACCTGCCTCGCGGCCCATCAACCTGTCTCATTTTCAAATCTGGACTTTTATTTTCGGTGAAAACCATCTGACCACTCCAACTCAGAAAGCAACGATTCTTTTCCAGGCCAAATTCAGAGGCTGCGCTTAATTAAGCTGAAACAGAAATGCAACAGTAGAACGCTCACCACTTTAAAGTGTACAGTTCAGTGATTTCTAGTATATTCACTGTACCACCATCTAACTTCAGAACATTTCCACCATCCCAAAAGAGACCCCGTATACTCACACCCCATTTCCCCTCTCCCCGGGCCCTGGCAACCACCAGTCTGTGTTCTGTGGCTTCGGTCTGTTCTGCACATTTCATATAAATGGAACCACACAGTATGCGGCCTTCCGTGTCTGGCTTCCCGCACTGAGCGCCATGTTCTCAAGGCTCCTCCGGTCGCAGCAAGTGTCAGCACTTCCTTCCTCTTCGGGGCCAAATGATGTTCCTCTGTACGGAGACACCTCCACGGACATGTGGGTCCCTTCCACTTTTTGGCTCTTGTGAATAATGCTGCTATGAACATTCGTGCGTGTGTTTCTGTGTGTGCATCTGTTTTTATTTCTCTTGGGTCTATACCCTGGAGTGGAATTCTTGGATCTTGTGGTGACCAGGTACACTACACAAGGATGCCAATTTCTCAGGGGGCTGCATTTTGGTAGAGGATGGGAAACGCCTGACCGGGTGTAAGGAGCTGAGGAAACATCCCGGGACACTGATGGAGGCCCGCTCACAGGCTGCTGTGGTGTGAGGGAGAGGGGGCTGAGAGGTCCCAGAGGTCCATCCAAGTCTGAGAGGCGCAGGGGGCAGGCTGGTCCACTGCCAGTAGTGGGACTTGCTCGTGGGCCCCCTCACCCTCTCTAACACAGATGGGGTCCCCAGCTTGGTTGGCAGACACCTACCCAAGGAGTGGATCCCTTGGGAAAAGATACTATTCATTCATCCCATCCCGTGGCCCCTGCTCAGCTTCCCTCCTCTGCCTCCCAGTCTTTCGCCTCACCCCTCCTGGTCTGACCTATCCTCTCCAAAGCCCAGATCTGATTCCTCACTCCCTGACGAAATCTTTCACCCATAGGCCTCTGGAACCTATCCTGCTGCTGGCCAGAGGGCCAAGAACCATTCTGGAGCAAGGGCGTGAATGAGGTACTTTTTTTTTTTTTTTTTTTTTTTATTGTTACTAAAATTTTTTTTTTTCCAGTGTTTCAAGATTCATTCCCCATTCCCCACACCCAGTGCTCCACGCTTTAGGTGTCCCCAGTACCCACCAACAGGCTCTCCCATCCCTCCACCCCCCTCCCTCCAAGTCCCTCAGTTTGTTTCTGTGTTCAAAATCTCTGTTGTTTCATTTCCCTCCCTAGATTACCCTAGTTCCCATTTGCTTTCCTTCTGCCACTGTGAATGAGGTACTTTTGGTGATGCTTTTGGCTGCTGTATCCTCTGAAGAAATTTTCTAGAAAAAGACCTCAGCTGGAAAGGCACCGGCCCCCAACCCCTCCAGCACAGAATGGTGTCTCTTCAAGACGTTTTTTGTGTTGACGGAGCTTCTGAATTGTTTTGTGTGTGTGCTACTAAGAAGAAATCTAAGTACTTAAAAAAAACCACGATGGCGGTGCCTGCCTGGCTCAGTCCGTTAAGTGTCTACGATCGGCTCACGTCATGATCTTGGGGTCCTGAGATCAAGCCCAGCGGGGAGTCTGCTTCTCCCTCTGCCCCCTCCGCTCTGCTTGTGCGCTCTCAAATAAATAAAATCTTTGAAAAACAAAGGAACAAACAAACAAAACCACTGATGTTCCATGGAAAACACCCATCACCTAACAAACAGGTAAACAAAACGTGGCCTAGCCACACAATGGCGTATGATTCAACCGGGAAAAGGAATAGCACACTATAATACGGATGAACCTCAGGAACAACACCCCGCTGAGTAAGAGAAATCAGACACAGAAGACCACATACTGCAGGATTCCACTGAGATGAAATGCCCAAGACCGGCAAATCCAAAGACAGAAAACCAACCGGGGGTAGCCAGGGGCTCGGGGGAGGGAGGAACAGAATAACTGTTAATGGGTACAGGGTTTCTTGGGGTCAGGGGGGAATGAAAATATTTCAAAGGTGACGGTTGTACAATATTGTAAATGTGATCAATGCCACTGTATTGCTCACTTTAAAATGGTTCGTTTTATGATACACGAATTCTATGTCATTAAAAAAAAAAAAAAAAAAAGGAAAGCACCGACTTGGACCCCCTGACAAGGCATTCCCCCTCCCTCCCTGGCTGGTGTCCTGTGGCTCCCGGAGCACGCCAGTCCTTTCCTCCTCTGTGCCTCTGCAGGTGTCACTCCCCAGCCCGCACCTGTTCCCACCACTCCCCCGACAAGACCACCTGCCCTACCTCTCCCTGCGGCCTTGTCAACTTTCCTAGCCCTGGGCACCCAGCAGAAGAGGCTCCTCCTCTGTGAAGCCCCCATTCTCATTCCTCTGCAGGGACCTATCACCATGTGATAGCAGAGGAGGGTGATTTTTTCCCACTCCATCTTTCTTATGAGGCTAAGAGCCCCACAAGGGCTCGGGCTATACCTTGCTCATCTGTAAGCTTGTGCCTCCCCACTCTAGCCCCACCCTCGGCTGCAGCAGCCTCCACTTCCTCCCTGGGGCCCACATTCCCTTTTCCAGGTGGGGTCCTGCCAAGGCCAACTCTGACAGTGCGACCCCGATTCCAACCCTGCAGGTGCTCCCACCCCTCTTGGGACCAAGATTTAAATCTCTGCTGTGGCCTCAGGTCTTGGGTAGTCTGGCCCCACCTCCTGCCCAGACTCATGTCACATCCCCCCACCTTCCTTGCCCTGCCTCAGCGGCCCTGGCTTTCTTGAAGCTTCACCATGTTTGTTCTTCCCTCTGCCAGAAATGCCCTCTACCCAAGACCACCTCGGCCCAGTAAACACTCTGCCATCCACTCAGTATATAGCTGCTTCTTCCAGGAGGCCTTCTCCACGGGGGCCACATCCTCCTTTTAGGGCTCCACAGGCCCCCTTAGGGGTACACCTTGCAGCCCCCCTCAGTTTTGTTGGCTGTTTGCCCAGCATCTGCCTCTACAGATGGCAGACGCACCACGTTTGTTTTACTCATCCCTGGAACCCCTGCTCCCCGACGTCTAGGATCAGCGACCTCCTCCTACGAACTTCTGAGCCTGGAACAGAATAACCCGAGGTGCGCACCTGGGTCTGACACCAGTTGCCTCCCCCGCTGTGGGTGCAAGACATGGGTGCAGGGGGTGGATGAGAAGGAGTGAGTGTGGGCGAGTTTTAACGCGAAGGTCATGCAGAGGCCCCAGGTGGGCAGGAGGAGGAAGATGTGAATGGATGCCCCACCACAGAGGCTCAGGTTTTGGAAAGAGAGAAAGTATGTGGGGAAGCAGGAGGGAGAAGTGCAAAGCTGGGAGAGAAGGAGCCGGCATTGGGGCTCCTAAAGGGGCAGCCGCTTGAGGCCACTTTGTCTTTGTGGAAAGCCTCGCCAGTTCCTTCCACAGCCTAGGGCCTGCCTGCCTGCTGGAGCCAGTGGGAGGCAAACTGCCCCAAGGCTTTCACAGGGGCCTTAGGGGGGTGGCCAGCTGATCTCTGCCCCCGGGACTGCTGCCTGGACCCCAGGCCCTTGAGAATCCTAGTCTCCCTCCTGGAGCCAGATGCCCCCCTGGGCAGGGGACTGGCAAGTGAGTGATGCCCAGAGTCTCCACGGTCAATCTTGAGGACTCCAAGTTCTGCATCCTTTTTCCAAGGTCGGGACCCAAACATAAGGCCATAAAAGCACATGAACTGGAGTCCCTGCCCCTAGCCCTGCAGGCTGCCCACACGGCAGATGTGAGACAAGCTAAGCCAACCACTCTTGAAAGCAAAGATTCAGCCAGCTGGGAATTTTATCTTAGAGACCTCAGCTCTGGCTCCCACCCCTGGCACCTGCTCTGGTCCTTCTCCTCCCCCTGCCACACTCTGAAAGCAGGAATTTCAGAAAGGGCAGTAGGGTCTTTGGAGGTGAGCTACCCCTCGCTATAGTCACAAAGAATCTGCCTGTAGACAGAACTAAAGTACAAGATGCAGGGGCCTCCTGGCCTGATGTGTGACTAAGGCCCAGAGCCTGGTGGCTGTGAGTCAGGGACAGACCCGGACATCCCCTGACTCTCAGGCCCAGTGTCTGCTTCTTAGCTGCCCACCTATGTCCCGGCCCATCCTTGCCAGCCCGCCTCAGGCTGTCCCTGTTCTCGGTCAGTGGTTCGTCCCGCCTTACCACGGTTGCCAGACTGGGAATGTGTTTGACCGAATTCTCGACCTCCTCTTCGGTCACCTCGACCAGCGTGCAGTTCTCGTCCTCCGATGGCAACGGCTCCGCCCCGTGCCTCGTGACCCAGGGGTGCAGCTTCAACGAATGATAGGACGGGTGAGGGGCAGGCGACTGGCTCCCAGAGGCCGGAGAGCGACACCGAGGCCCTGCCAGCGAGCGGAGCCAGGGAGGGAATGCAGGAGGGCAGAGGTGGTGGCCTGAGGTCAGGCATGCAAGAGAGCTGACAAGCCAGGCAGAGGGTGGGGGTGAGCGAGATGCAGAGAAACGTGGAAAAGACGGAGAGACGGAGAATGGGAGGGAGCCACCAGGCCAGGATGTGCGCCGGACTGCATTTTCCATCTGGCCCAGGTCTTGGCAGAAAAGACCAGAATTGGGCATCTGCCTTGTGTGGGTGCCCAAGGATCACTCATCACCCCTCAGCAACTTTCTCTGATGCCCCTGGAAGGCTCTGCTCAGAGCAAGCAGACCCTCCCCATATTTCACAGAAGGGGAAAGAGAGGCTTAGGGAGGCATAGTGAGACCAGTTAAAAGGACACAGTCAGGAGAGGACCCAGGCGGGGATCTGCCCCACCCAGCTACCCCTGGGGTCCAAGTCCTTATCTGTAACCATCTGGCCTCCCTCCTCTCAAATGCTAGTTAGCTAGATGTCCAGGAGTTCCTGAAGCAAACCTCTGGGTTTCTTAAAGAGTCAGATGTGTGCATGTGGCACTGGTCAGGGTGTAGGGGATGCACAGTGCTAAGCACCTAACAGTGCTTTCTGCAAAAGGATGGAATTCAGCAGGCCAGGGATAGGGTGTCAAACTGCTCACTAATTTCCTCCCACTGCCACTGAGATTTCTGAAAGGGATGGGTAGGGTCAAGGAAAGGATCTGGGATGTCAGCAGCCAGGGCATGGAGCACAGAGACCCCAGTCTGGTCTGGTCCAGGGAAGGTAGATGCCATGAGCCCAAGCCAAGAGCTGCCCCACTGGCAGCAGATCCCACTTCCGCGATCACAGTTAACACAAGTCCAAATACTCCTCCCCAAGCCCCACCACCGCTAGCCCTCAGCAGCCCAAGGCCCAGGGCGTGGGAGGGCAACGGTGCCAAGGAGGGTGCAGCGCTGTGGACAGAGGGGCGTGGGGCCTGGCCGAGGCAGGGTGGAGCCAAACAATTCCAAGCAGAGGACACAGGCCTGGCCCCTGGTGCACACCCCACGGAGAGTGGTGGCCCCAAGATACCTTGATTTCTGGCACCACGATCCTTGACTCTGGGTTCTTGTCTAACATGCGGGTGATCAGGTCCTTCAAGTCTTCAGCTATGTCAGGCCTGGGGGTGGAAGACATATCAAGGGTGGGAAACACACACATGACCACCAAGGGCTTGGAGAGGAAGGTGAGTGGGAACAGAGAGGCAATACTCACTGATCTGGAAATTCCAGGGCCTGGCTCTTGATCTTACTGTGTAAACACATGATCCGCTCATCCATGAACGGGCACTGTTAAGAGAGGTCAGGGACAGAGTGGCCATCAATGGCTGCCACATCAGTCCTGCCCAGGCTGGCTCACTCCACATGGGTTACAGTAGAGGAATAAATGCCCGGGAGTCCACTCTAGTGAGGGAGTAGTTCCCATGCCCATAAGTCTAGAAGAACCAGAGATGTCCTTCTAGAAGAGCTAGAGCCCCTCCCAACCACACTGTGGCTTTCCTCTGTATCTGTGCTTTCATTTACCTATATATACAAAAGCAAAAACTCCTCTTCACCCACCTGCTGGGTAAAAAATAATAACCCAAAGAACAATACCTAGATGTAGGAGCATCAACAGTGATTCATGAGGCCTTAAGCTGGGCCAGGCCCTGGATTGTTTTCTCAGGACCAATCTTCACTGGCTGTTCCTCCCGCCTAGAATGTTCTTTCCACCAACAACTGCATGGCTCATTTTCTCCCATCACTCAGGTATGTGATCAAAGCTCACCTTCTCAGTGAGGCCTTCCTGAGCTCCTGTCTAAAGCAGACCACCCTCCACCTACTGCCATGTGATGTCTCAGAGCACCGATCCCTGACGTAATGTTACATTGGAGTCCCTTTACTGTTTAGTTCCTGCAGGGGAACATCAGCTCTAAGAGGGCAGGGACTATTGCCTATCTTGCTTCCTGCCCAGGAAGTGCAGGGTTTCTCCAGTGCCCAGGAACATCCCTGGTGCAAAGCAGGGGTTTGATAAATACTTATTAAATTAATGAAGGCTTGAATTATTTTTGGTGATCTTCTCAGAGCCTAAGAAATCATAAATATTCTTCTCATTTTACGAAAGAGAAAAACAGAAGCTCAGAGAGGTGACATGTCCTGGGAAGCGTAAAGCTGGGATTGCGCCCAGACTGGGCTGACTCTGAAGCCCATTCACACGCCACCTCCCAGGTGATAAATCAGCGCTCTCACTGGGTGGTGGAACGGCCCAGGGAGGAGTTCAGGTACTCTCCTGGGAAAAGGAACCTTTATGTGGGGTGCTCAGAAGGTGGAAAAAAGGCACAGAATGTGACCTGGTCCTCTCTTGTCCAAGGAAAATTCTTTCATTAAGAGCAGTAACTGGAGACAAGAGTTTGGATTGCACAGTTCTGTCCATTTGACAAAACTCATTAACCAGTACACTTCGGATCTGTACATCTCATCTTATGTCAATTTTACCCCAAAAAGAAAAAAAAAAGAAGAAGAACCACAAATAAATAGTGAGCTCTACTCTAATGACTACATTCTGAAGCACCTGGAAGGAACTGTAGAGATGTTAGTAACTTACTCTGGAATGTATAAAAAAATAAGGGTGAAGATGGACAGACTTGCGATAAAACAAATACAGTGAAATGTTTATGGCAGAAACAGCTGGTGGCTGTGTGGGTGTTTCTTGTAGTTATTTCAGCTTCGCTATATGATTGAAAATTTCATCAAGTATTAGTGGGGAGGACATTATAAACCATTAAGAAACCAGTTTCTTAAGCTTTCCTCCATAAAAGCACAAGTTCATGAAAAGGAAAAATCTGGGCTTAAAAAATGAATCTGAACTTCAGAATTAAAACTGAAGGTCCTAAACATCAATAATAAAAGAAAACAACGAAAGAACAACAAAGAGAGGAGACCACATTCCCTAAATCAATAATGCCAAATGGAGGGCGCCTGGGTGGCTCAGAGGGTTAAAGCCTCTGCCTTCAGATCAGGTCATGATCTCAGGGTCCTGGGATTGAGGCCCGCATCGGGCTCTCTGCTCAGCAGGGAGCCTGCTTCCTTCTCTCTCTCTGCCTGCTTCTCTGCCTACTTGTGATCTCTGTCAAATAAATAAATAAAATCTTTTTTAAAAAATGCCAAATGGATTTCCACTTCCATTCCAATTCCGTTCCCCCAACAACCTGGGAACACATTCTGCTCGGAAAAATATCAAAGCAGCCCTGGACTCAGGAAGAAAGAGTGCCAGCGGCTACTGACTTGTGATGTCTGTCTGGGGCGTCGGAGTCAGGGCAGAGGCAGCACATTTTCTGTCCTTGCCCCAAATCCATCAACTATTTACAACCTCTAGAGCTTCTGCCAATCCTTCCGTGTTAACAGGTCATTTTCCACAGACAAGGCTACTCTATACAGGTATGTACATTTGGAGAAGCTTCTTTTTTTCACATTGAGGTCTAACTGGAAATAAAATGCTTAAGTCAATGACTAAGTACGGTCTCCCTGCAAGGCCAACTATTAACCCACGGGGGCTGCCCAGCGACACCCGGCATTCATGACACCCCACCCCGTTACCTGGCCAAACACAAAGCAGTACAGCGTTACACCCATGGCCCAAACATCCAAAGCCTACAAGAAAAAGACAGCTTCGTGTAAGGCGACAAGGGGCAGCGAGGGGCGTCTACTGCTTCTGCCTGGCCCAAAATCAAATCCCCCAGCTTTCCTCTGCTCCCGGGCTCTGGGTGCGCACATGACCCACGCCAGGCCAATAAGAGCTTCAGTTCCACCAGCCATAGTGATTGGCTTAAGGATAGGCACATGACCCAGGCCTGGCCAGTGAGAGCACCAGTTCCCTTCCCCGCCCACCACCATGATGGGCTCAAGGATGGCCACATGACCCAAGCTGGGCCAATCAGAGCCAATCCTGGGATTTTTGCGAGGGCTCCCCAGAAAGAGGAATGCTTTTTCTACTGAGGTTGGTAAGCTGATAGGAAGGAGTCTGGAACTGCTCCAGTACCCACCCCTAGACAACCAATTCAAGAAAACGGCTGGAAGATGGAGAGATGGATTCCTGTTTGAATCCCGGTTATCTAGCCAAACCAAAAGCTGCTCTTCATCTACACGATCCAGTGGATTCACTGTTTAAGCCAATTTGGGTGGGGTTTTTTGCCACTTAAAAGGAAAGGGCCCTGACACAGGCAGAACTCAGCATTTTAGGCGGGTCCACACCTACCTTCCCAGAGAAGATCTTCCGGGTTTCCGAGAGCGACTCAGGCGCCATGAAGGCAGGTGTGCCCACGGTGTTAGAGAGGAGCGCATCGCTGCCCTTGAACTCGTTGCTCACACCGAAGTCAGCAATCTTGATGTGCCCATCTTCTCCCACCAGCAGGTTAGAAGGTTTGATGTCCCGATGGATGATCTTCTGGTAGTGTACTGGGGGTGGGGTGGACACCACATGGGAGAGAGGGGGCAGGAAAACCATGTTAGGAGCTCTGCATATCCCCCAGAGCCCAGAAATACAGACAAGGACCCCGGTGCTCTTTCATGGCCCCAAGCCCTTCCCAGCCTTACCCTCCCAAACCTACATACCCCCAGCTTTGAAAGATAGGGTGGAAAGAATATGTATTTAAGGAAGTTACCCCATCTTCAAAAATAAGCAGTGAAACACTGACTGACAGTAATAGGAATCACCTGTTCTAGTCTAAGTCATGGGGGACACAGTCCCTGGAGCATTTTTGTTGAGCCTAGCTGGCTTCCAGCCAGAAGCCTCACGACTTGTGACAAACATATTTTCATTCACTAATGCCCACAGTCAACCTGTTCACCACGCCAACAATGACTGGAACAGGTCCATTGGAAGTGTGGACCACGAAGTAGGACAGGGGACCTGCTTAACTTGTTCCTGCCTGGATGACAACCCATGGGAGAGGACACAGTCTTCTTGTGGTCTCGAAGGCCCGATGCATTTCTTTGCTGGTGTTGGCGACAACGATGATACCAGTAACAGGGGCAGTAGCTCCGCTTGTTGAGTGCCCCACCTGGGGCCTGGCCCTGTGTTAAGTGCTTCCTACTTTCCCCACTTAAAACTCCCAACAATCCTATGTGATGGGCACGGGGAAGAGAGAAAATGTTTAACAACCAGGAGCAGGAAGGACACCTGTCAGTCAGAACTACTGATATGTACTAGCTGATTCCACCCCGGTGAGAGACACTACTTCATTCCCATTTTACAGATGAGAAAACTAAGGTAATGGGAGATTAAGAGGATCCCCATCCCAGGGTTGCTGGGAATAAGGGACAATGCAAATACAGCCCCTGACAGTGCCTGGTACACACAGAAAGTGCTGAGGAAACAGTCATTATCAATATGGCTCTTAATATTTGTGGCAGAAAGAAGGGTTTCTTTTCATCAGGAGCATGGCTTTCTGCAGCCATCCAAGACTGCATCTCAGACTATTCTGTTTCCCGCCCACCTGCTGCTTGCACTCCAGGAGGGAAATTCCACTTTCCCACTTGCCATCCGTTAGCTGGGATGCTAACCACCCCCGGGTGAGAATCCTCCCACAGGTCCCCGCTTACGGTACTCTATGCCTTTGATCAGGTCCTGGAAGTAGAAACGGGCCTGGTCTTCGGAGAGTGGTTTGAGGGTGGGCACTTCCATCACAGGCCTGGAAGGTTGACACACACATGAAAAGCAAATCAAATGTAGTAGCCTTCACCCTCTCTCACCAGCAGAACCAAGTACCTCGTCCCTCGAGAAGCTCTGCAGCTTGAGAAGTTTCAGGCATCATACCCGCCAAGAAAATGGGATACTCACCCTTGGTTGACCAGTTCAAACACTGTAGGAAAAGAAGGGAGTGAACTGTTACATTGGGAAATTAGAAATCCATCTTCCTCCTCCTCCTCCCCAGTCACCCACAGGAACACCAAGAAGCCCAGGAACTAGCACCGGGGCTGGGGCAAGGAACAATCCACTGAGCCAAAGCTGGTCAAGGTCCTGCAAGGTCCTCCCCGGTCTACGTGTATTTCTAGTCCTCAAAACAGTCAAGGACCCCTTAGCCAGGGAAAACAAAGCAGGAAGACAGGAGACAGGCAGGGATGGCTCATGGGCTTCTTTCTTCTCTCCACTCATACCTTGGAGATTCCAGGGATCCAACTGACACTAAACTACGTCCTTTTAGTCACACCCAGTCCTGAGCCACCTGATGCCAAAGAACAGGTCTACGGGGACACAACCCGACATCTGTTTGCTTAGGCACAAAGAAGGAGCCCTAGAGATCTTCAGAACCCTAGGAAAGTTTTGATTCAAGAAACAACAAGAACATGTTTCAGCAATCCCCCCCACATCCTCCACATTGCCAGGCTGTGTCAGGCCACAGACCAGGAAGCTTCTAGATTCTTCCAACTCCTCAGTGCTCTGCAGTCTGCTGGGCCTCAGACTGTTTCCCGTGACTCTCAATCCAAAACAAGACCTGAAGCCGGAGGAGGGGGGTATGTTTCCTCGGCACCTCAAAGGCCAACTCATCCCACGACTCCTAAATAGGGCCTTTGCTTGACACATTCATGTACCATGTGCCATGCCTCCCATCACGCCAGCTCCTTCCCAGCCCCACGCATGCGGGGAACCCCTGCTCCAAACCACCAAGTGTTAGATAAGCTGTGTCCAGGGAATGCACAGGCTTTTGTTGTTCTTACTGGCTTTTTTTTTGGTTTTGTTCTTTGCATTTTTAAAAATTGAGGTGAAATTTTCCTAACATAAAATTAACTTTTAAAAATTTACAATTTACACTTAGTAATCACGATGCTATGTGACTATTGCCTCTCCCTAGTTCCAGAAAATTTTCACCCCCCCTTAAAAAAAAAAAAACACCCTGTGCCCATGAGCAGTCGGTCCCCTCCCTCCAGGCCCCTGGCACCCACGAATCTGATTTCCCTTTCTATGGATTTGCCTTTTGGGGACATTTCCTATATATTAAAACATACACCATGTGACTTTTGTGACTGGCTTTTTCACTTCACACCATAGTGAACTTCAAGGTTCACTGATGTAGCATCAATCAGTCCTTCATTCCTTTTTACAACTGAATACTATTCCACGGTGTGGCGACGCCACATCTTGTGTGTCACTCATTAGCTAATGAACATCTGGGCTATTTCCACATTTTGTCTTTTGTGAAGAGTGCTGCTATGACCATTCATGTACATGCATCCCTGTCACAAGTACTTGTGTGGATATCTGTTTTCAGGTTTGAGGGGATATATACCGAAGAGGAGAATTATTGGGTCATGTTGAGTAATTATTTTAATTTTGCCCTGCTTGGACAAACATAACTGGGAACATGAAGCTATCCTTTAGGAAGTAAAAAATGCACACAGTGAATTTCCAAATCAAGTAGAGAATAACTTTGGAGCTGTCCACTGTTCTAGAATCATCTAACCACCTTGGAGTTTCTTTTCTCCCCCCCATTCCACACTGGAGTTTCTTTTTTTTTAAGATTTCACCTATTTGACAGAGAGAAACACAGCCAGAGAGGGAACACAGGCAGGAGGAGGGAGAGAGGGAGAAGCAGGTCTCCCGCCGAGCAGGGAGCCCGATGTGGGACTCGATCCTGGGTCTCTGGGATCACGACCTGAGCCGAAGGCAGTCGCCCAACCAACTGAGCCACCCAGGCGCCCCCACAGTGGAGTTTCTTATAGAAGAAACCAAAAAGATTGTTTCAAAGATCTCCAAGGGCTAAGGTGGCAGAGGGACAAGAGCTGGCTCCTCAGATAAAAAGAAGACCAGAAAAAGAACTTAACTCCCCCGGGGTCCCTCCCTGTCTTCAGGTTCATCAACCAGTGTTGGGCAAACCCAAGTTAGGGCATGTCTGCCGTGGCTTCAGGCTGTGGTCAGAAGCAAAAAGCAACTGCACTGCAGGTAAGGTTTCCATAGACAGGAGCACTGGTGCTTTCAGCTCTGGCCTATCCCACCTTCGTTCTGAAAGACTTAACTTTCAAGAGCTGTTTCACCAAATTCTGTGCTTCCTGCCATGCACAGTCACCGGTTGGCAAGCAGGAAGCTAGCCTGTTGAAACATGTCTGTTTTCAGTTACTAATAGCTTAACCCCTCCAGGGCTGAGCGATGGGTGGGAATTTTTAGCCTCTAGAAATACTGACTGTGTGTTCTATGTTCTTGGAGGTCACGCCGGCAGTTGTAGGACCCTTGCTGATACCTGCTACCCAGCCTCACGTGTCACCCTGTCTGTCCTCAACACGTGTCTGTGGCTGGAAACTAAAATATTACCCTGTCAGGATTTTCAAAACCACTAGACTCCCATACCAAGTCAGGCTGCTCCCTTCGACACTGCTGCCTCGAAAAGAGAAAAACTGTTCATGAAGCATAATATTTAAGTACTATCTGTCCTTATTGGAGGGATAAAGGGCCCTGTGGGCAGGGTGTTCTTTTTGGTTTCCTGATAAACCTAGACCACAACTTCACAAATTATAATGTTTGTTGAATGAATAACTGGCCTCCTCAGAAACAGCCCAAAGCCATGCACAGTCCGGTCAGGAGCCCCAAGTGAGCACTTGGAAATACCATTCTAGGCCAAAAGTTATCTTTTGCAGTTTAGGATTCCATTTTTTTTGTTATTTGTTTTTTGTTTTTGTTTTTAAAAATTTTATTTATTTATTTGACAGAGAGAGAGAGATCACAAGTAGGCAGAGAAGCAAGCAGAGAGAGAGGAGGAAGCAGGCTCCCTGCTGAGCAGAGAGCCCGACGCAGGCCTCAATCCCAGGACCCTGAGACCATGACCTGAGCCGAAGGCAGAGGCTTTAACCCACTGACCCCCCAGGCGCCCCAGTTTAGGATTTCTGCTGTAGGTCCCCAAACTTCACTCATTTGCCCGCCATGTTTCTCATTTGGTCATATCTATATACCACATAAACTATTATTTCATATTTTTCTTTAACCTGACTCAGTTTTTAAATTTTTAGCCTTATCCTAGGTAATGACATCCAAGATATCATGAGTTTAGTGTGCTGCTTTAGTTTTTTTTCCCATACAATGATAAATCTAAAAAAAATTTTAAATGTCTATGTACCACCTAAAATCATCTCATATATTTAAAGTGGTGATGGTACCACGTTTTGAGAAATATTGCAAGTCTGTGTTATTCACATTTTTATAATGTTTCTTTCTCACATAATTTTTTAAAGTTAATCTATTTTGGGGCGCCTGAGTGGCTCAGTCGTTGAGCGTCTGCCTTTGGCTCGGGTCATGAGCCCGGGGTCCAAGGATCGAGCCCTACATCTGGCTCCCTGCTCAGCAGGAAGCCTGCTTCTCCCTCTCTCTCTTTCCCTCCCCCTGCTTGTACTCTCTCTCAAAAAGTAAATAAAATCTTTTAAAAAAAATAAAGTTAACATATCTATGTTATTTACTCTGTACTTCTAAATTGTTTCTATAGGAAGATTTTTATAAGTTCGAAAACTTACAAACAATCCGGCAAAAAATTAAAAAAAAAAAAAAAAAGAGGGGTGCCTGGGTGGCTCAGTTGGTTGGGCTTCGGCTCAGGTCATGATCCTGGAGACCAGGGATCGGGTCCCACATCGGGCTCCCTGCTTGGTGGGAAGCCTGCTTTTTCCTCTCTCACTCTCCCTGCTTGTGTTTCTTCTCCGGCTGTGTTTCTTTCTGTCAAATCTTTAAAAAAAAAAAAAAAGAGTTCTAAAATTTGAACATGGAGTGCACATTAGATGCTCTTAGGGAACTGGCATTAACTTTTTCAGCTATAATAATGGTACTGTGACCACACAGGAGAACATCCCTATGTGAGCTGCATACTGAAGTATTTGGGGGCTAAAATATCAAGATGTCTGCTACTTTACATTTTGGATAGTTCAGAAAAAAAAAAAAATACAGAAATGGATGGGTGTGACTGACTAATAAAGCAAACCTGACCAAAAAAATTATTAACTGTTAAAATCTGGGTGGTAGGTATACAGGTACTTGTTGTATCATTCTTTCAACTTTTCTGTAGGCTTAACATTTGTCATAATAAAAACCTGGCGGGGGGGGTGCCTGGGTGGCTCAGTTGGTTAAGCCACTGCCTCTGGCTCAGGTCATGATCCCGGAGACCAGGGATCGGGTCCCACATCGGGCTCCCTGCTCGGCGGGAAGCCTGCTTCTCCCTCTCCTACTCCCCCTTCTTGTGTTCCCTCTCGAGCTGTGTTTCTCTCTGTCAAATAAATAAAATCTTTTAAATAAATAAATAAATACATACATACATACATACCCGGGGCAGGGAAGAGGATAGGGGAATGAAAAAGAAAATGTCCTAAGCTACAACACGTCCTTGGTTGAACCACAGCAACTACTTGAAGAGAAAGTGAGCTCTGAGCTGTTTTCAAATCAGTCCCATTCAAACCTGAGCCCAGATAATCACTCCTTGTGCAACAAAGGATCATCCCCGTGCGTACCCAGGAGACTTCCGAATTCCAGGCTGGGCTCATGCCCATTCCCCTCACCTCCTTAATACCTGTCCCAACTGACATCAGTAGGCACTCAAAAGGTACAGGCTCATCTGAATGCCCACCCAAGCCACACTGCAAGGACACGTGACCCGTCAGTCATGCGTAGTCCTATCCTTCCTTCCTTCCTTTATTAGTACCTACACTCAGAGCTGACAGAGGGCTGTCCCATGTTCTCACAAGTTTTTAAAAATCAAGTCTCTGAGGACATGCCTGAGTCCTTTCATTCTTTGTGCAGTGCCCTCCAAGACTCCAAATGCCCCACCGTGGCCTCAGGCTCCCCATCCTCATCCCCATCCTCTCTCCCTGGTTTACTCTGTCCCAGCCTCAGGGCCTTTGCACCTGCTGTTCCCTTTGCTGGGAATGCTCTTCCCCACATGTAACAGGACTCTGTCTTTGATATTCAGGTGTCAAACTGTCACCTCATCATATGTGAGGTGGCCCCTCAATTCCTCTCTCTCGGGTCAGCCTATATAACCTTCTTCAGAGGATCTATCTGAAGTTAACTGGTTCATTTAGTCGTTGACTGTCTGCCTTCCCTGATCAGAATGTCACCTTCACAAGAGCAGGAGCCTCATCTTTCTCACACACCCGTGCATTCCTAGTGCCTAGAACACACCCAGCATTAGCATGTGCTCAATTACTATTTGCAAGTGAATGAATAGGACCTCCAGATAAAGTCCCAGTAAGCACTCCCCTCCACCTGCCGCTTCAAACCAGGGCTGTAGCCTCAGGTGGCGCTCACTGTGGGGCCCAGGTTTGGCAGGAAATGCCAGAACAGGGAATGTTTGAGAGGACCCCTGGGCTCTGGCAGGTGCAGCTGCTTGAGCCAGGGCAGCGGATGGCAAGGGCTCTCTTACCCATGTACAGATGGTCCTCATTGGGGTCATCCAGGACCTGTTGGCACAGGCATACGGAACAGGCCGGAGATGAGGAGTAGGGGAGAGGAAGAGAGAGAAACGATATGAGCAGGGAGGAAGCAGCATCCACATGATTGCGTTTGCCAACAGGAGGGCGGTGCTTTCCCCCGGTTTTCCTGATTAAGATGAAGGGCACAGGAAAAAAACCCAGAGTGTGTGATCCAAACGGCCATCTGGAAAATAGGCACCTTCGAGTCCAAACCTCAAGGGTCCAAAACATCTAGAAAAAAAGCTTACAAAAGGGAGGGGCAAATTCCTCCCCTGGGAAATGGGGTGCCCAGCTGGCTCAGCCCATTCAGCAAGCCACTCTTGATCTCAGGGTCGTGAGTTTTGAGCCCCACATTGAAAGCAGAGATTAGTCAAAAAAACAAACAAACAAAAAACAACCCACTTTTTTTTAATTACTCCCCTGGGAAATGTTTCAGCTTCAATAAGAATCCCACCTATCTCCCAGGAGACAGCAGACTGATCCTCAGGGTAAAAATTAAAATCTGGTCTGGGGTCTTCCGACTCCTCCGTGAAGCGCACCCTGACCTCCTGCCCCTGTAAGAACAGGCATCCTCCTGCCTGGAACCGCCACAGCATGTCCTCCCTCTACTCTTACAGCCATTCTGCCTTCAGCTCATCACTTATGTCTATCTTGTCCCTCTCTGCAAATGGATGGATCTGCCTCAGTGCCTTCGCAGTGCACGGTACAGGATGCTGCTTGTAGTCGGTGCTCAGGAAATGCCTGACTGTCCATGTTCATCCAATGAATGTCTGCGATCTGTCCAAGAGACAGCCTGGCAACCAGTCTTGTTGGGTGGACAGGTCCAACGCCACAGGGCAGTGGGGGCTAGGGAGATCCCGCCAGGACCCAGAGCCACTCGCTAACCAAGTATCCTTGAGCTTCCTCTAAGACTGAATTTCCTCTAAGACCTCTAAGAAGCTAGCTGACTCTAGCATCAGTGACCTGAGACTAGGAAACTCAGTGTGACAGGTGGAGGCGGCGGGCAGCCACCGTCCGTCTCCTTCTCTCCTTGGCTAGGCAGGTCCTCCTGCCTCTTCCCATATCATCCTCACCTTCCCCAGTCAACCAAGATCAACAGGACGAGATCCCTGAGAAAGAGATCCCTGAGAAAGAGATGCCCCCTAGGCAGAGGCCCAGGGCAACCCACCTAGAGCCCTAAGCCCTGCCCTGTGCACGGAGTCAGACCCAGGGCATGGGCTATCTGAAGTCCACACCTGACAAGCCTCAGGACACCCATCAAAGGGCAGGTGTGTATCCTCAGAAGCCACCAGCCCTTTGCATATGCTGTTCCTTCCTCTGTGATGCCCTTCCCTGTTCTTTCCCTGTTATCTCCATCCAGGGAACAACTGGGGTCATCTCAAACATCCCTTCCCCTGAGAAGCCTTCCCTAGCTGCTTGGGCTGGCTGGCCGCTCGTCCTCCATGCTCCTGCAGCGACGCCAACACCGGTCCAATTATGTACTTTATCACATGCCATTTACAGGTCCTGTCATCTAGGCCAGAGGTGCTCCAAATGTGGTTCTGGGACTTCTAGGGATCCCCAAGATGCTTTCAGGGAGTTCATAAGGTCAAAAGGATTTTCACACTAAAACTAAGATAAGGGGCACCTGGGTGGCTCGGTCCATTAAGCATCTGCCTTTGCTGCAGGTCATGATCCCAGGATCCTGGGGTCGAGCCCCACATCAGACTCCCTGCTCGGCAGGAAGCCTGCTCTCCCTCTCCTCCATGCTCTCTCTTATCTCTGTCTCTCTCTCAAATAAATAAAAACAAATTTTTACTTAAAAAAAAAAATAACATTGGGCGTCTGGGTGGCTCAGTGGGTTAAAACCTCTGCCTTCAGCTCAGGTCATGGTCTCAGGGTCCTGGGATCGAGGCCCGCGTCGGGCTCTGGGTTCAGCAGGGAGCCTGCTTCCTCCTCTCTCTCTGCCTGTCTCTCTGCCAACTTGTGATCTCTCTCTCTGTCAAATAAGTAAATAAATAAATAAAAATCTTTTTTAAACAATAACATAATATTTGTCCTTTCTTCTTCTTCTTTTTTTAAAAGATTTAATTTATTTATTTGACAAGTAGGCAGAGAGGCAGGCAGAGAGAGAGGAGGAAGCAGGCTCCCTGCTGAGCAGAGAGCGCGATGCGGGCCTCGATCCCAGGACCCTGAGATCATGACCTGAGCCGAAGGCAGAGGCTTTAACAGGTGCCCTATATTTGCCCTTTCTACTCTCATTCTTTACTAGTAGAGAAACAAGAAACCAATGGCATGCAAAGTCACCATATACTAAACACAAGAGCAGATATGAGAATCCAGCCCTCTTCTATTACGCCAGACATTAACAACAACAAAAATTTGCAAAAATGTAAAATGCCTGGGTGGTGCGGTCTGTTAAGCATCCAACTCCTGGTTTCATCTCAGGTCACGATCTCAGGATCCTGGGATGGAGCCTTGTGTCAGACTCCGTGCTCAGTGCAAAGTCTGCTTGGGACTATCTCTCCCTCTCCCTCTGCTTCTCCCCACCACACTGTCTCTTTCTCTCCCTCTCTCTCTCTCAAATAAATAAATAAATATTTTTTAAAAGTAAAAGGTAAAACTTCTTTCAGAAAATATACTTATTTTTCATAAAAATAAATTTTTATATAATGGGATTGTTGTTTTAAATAAATTAATAAATAATTTTTAAGCGTCTCTGTTTTAAATCTTAATATGGCAAATCATAATAAATACAACTCACATAAGCAAAAAATTTGGGGGGGGGTCTTCAATAATTTTGAAGGGCATAAAGGAATCCTGAGACCAAAATCTGTGAGAACTGCTGATCTAGAACAGGGGATGGTAAATACAGTGTGCAAGCCAAATCTGGCCCTCTGTCTGTTTTCTGTAAATAAAGTTTTATTAGAACACAGCCATACCCATCTGTTTACATGCATATGGCTGTCTTTGTGCTAAAACCACATATAACATAGGAGAAACAGAACCAGCTCCAAAGACAAAAATGGATAAAGGGCAAGTGTCGGTAGCCCTCTGACCTTCAATGTCCTCATCTGTAAAATGAGAATAATAGCCTTAGGGAAAGGTGAGGATAACATGACAGAACAGGCGTGAAGGAACCTAGAGCAGTAACTACTGCTCAGCCCTGCAACAGCTGCTTAACCGGGCCTGGCTATCCCTAGAAATCAGTAGCGCCGTGTCTGCAAACGACCAATCTGGGCCTGGACGATCACCATTCTCGTCTCCCTCCTCCCTGTCCCCCCAGCTCACCTCCACCAGTTTCACCACATTGGGGTGGTCTAGCTTCTTGAGGATGGCGATTTCCTGGTACACCTGCTCGATGGGGCCCCTAGGCTGGATACAGCCTCCAGGGGCTGGCCGGGTGCCTCGGGGCGGGGGGCGACCTGGAGGAAACACAGACCATCCCAGGGTCAGGACAAAGAGCTTTTCCTCTGCAAATGGGGGGAAACCCAAGTGAAGGGGTCTCAGTAGGGCTGGAGTGGCTGATGCCACCAAAGTGCCTGCTCCTCTCATCTGTGTCCTCTGCTATTGAAAATCAGTGAGGAGGGGCGCCTGGGTGGCTCAGAGGGTTAAAGCTCTGCCTTCAGCTCAGGGTCCTGGGATCGAGTCCCACATCGGGCTCTCTGTTCAGCGGGGAGCCTGCTTCCTCCTCTCTCTTTGCCTGCCCCTCTGCTTACTTGTAATCTGTCTCTCTGTCAAATAAATAAATAAAATCTTTAAGAAAAAAAAAAATCAGTAAGGCGAGACCCAGCCCCTTGCTCAGCTTCCTGCCCCCTCCTTCCCATGCCGTACCCCAGGCCACAGTGACAGGAGACTTCAGGGCCTCCACCCAGGCACTCTGCAGGGGACACCCTTCAACAGGTTCTTCTCCATTGTGCCCCAGGCCTGTGCTGAAGAGCAAAGGCCGGGCCCACCAAACTCACGTGGAAAGCCTGCCTGTCGGATCAGCTTCTTTTTGGACAGCACCTTCATCGCCTGTGGGAGAAAAGACCCCGCATCTCGGTTAAAATGGAGGAAGGGAGAGGGAGAATTCCCTCCACTCCTAAGCCTCCCAAAGCTCTTGGTGCCCTGGCGGCCTCAGGGCAATGTGGTGAGGGCCTCCTCACAGGAGCGGGTCAGGCCCCTGCAGGTCGCCTGGGAGCTGGACTGCCAGGGTCCCCCCAGCCCTGAGGGTGCTTCTGAGGTTCCAGGTCTGCTCCCCTGGCTGGGACTCGCTACAACTGTGTGTCACTTGGCCAAGGACACACAGGTGGCAAATGGGAGAGCCAGAATTTGGACCCACACTGGACTGACCCCAAAGCCTCAGCTACAAGGGCGATCTGTATCACTACCAGCTGGTTCTTGGTACTACAAGGGACGTAGAAATGGTGGCCCAGAGTAAGGGTATGAGACATTTGCTGAATTTATCCATTTTCTTTCTGAGCCAATCACTTTGCCTCCCTATTTCCACATCTGTATAATGGGACACCACCTCCTTCCTAATGCAAATGAAATGAAATGACCCCAGAATAAAATGAGTCAAGAGCAAAGAAAATCTTTCAGGAAATGAAGTTCTGGAAAGGAGGCTTTTGCTTTGGACAAAGGTGAGGGCAGGGAAGGGGCAGTGGATACTCACGTAATAGGTATTGTCATTTTCATTGTAGGCCAACTTGACCACGCCATAGGAGCCCTGAATAAAGGGAAATACCCATGACATACTATCCAGAACCTACAATCTGCAAAATGAGGATCCTAATACAGGGGCTGCAAACCAGTAGCCAAGTGGCCAAATCAGCTCTTGCAATTACATTTTTTTGCATCAGCCGCTTTTAGAAAGTTTGAATTAGGGGCACCTGGGTGGCTCAGTTGGTTGGGCAACTGCCTTCGGCTTGGGTCATGATCCCAGAGACCCAGGATCAAGCCTCGCATCAGGCTCCCTCTTTGGCGGGAGGCCTGCTTCTCCCTCTCTCACTCTCTCTGCTTGTGTTCCCTCTCTGACTGTGTTTCTCCCTATCAAATTAAAAAAAAAAAAAAAAAAAAAAAGTTAAAAAAAAAGTTTGAATTAGTTGCCAACATTTAAAAACAGGGAGATCAAATATAAAAATCTAAATTCTCAGCTTCTTTTGAAAAAAATCAGAAGATCTGGCCATAGGACCCATAATCATTTTTTTTTAAGATTTTATCTATTTGACAGCGAGAAACACAGCTAGAGAGGGAACACAAGCAGGGGGAGTGAGAGAGAGAGAAGCAGGCTTCCCACCGAGCACAAAGCCTGATGTGGGACTCGATCCCAGGTCTCCAGGATCATGACCTGAGCCGAAGGCAGTCACTTAACCAACTGAGCCACCCAGGCGCCCCCCATAATCATTTTCACACGTTAACAGATTGCCACAATCCTCACCATTCCCTACTGCTAGCCCCAGAATGATTTGTTCATTTACATTACTCACTTGTTTCTATTGGCATTTGAATTTTTGACCCCTGCAAAGATACTGCCTATTTGCTGAAACAAAAGCAAAAACAGATGTGACAGTACCTTGGGGGGGGGGAACCCACTAATGTTGGTGATATGGAATTCCCTCGAAGGCTGTCTGAGCTTTTGTGGAAACACATTAATATTATGATGTAGAAAGAAAATAAACCAGATGGACCATTGATGACAAAACCTCCCCAACAATCTCGCCTCCAAGGACTTCTTCCCACTCCCAGCTCTAGCAGGTTCCCTCCACTGTGTCTGAGACATTTTTGGCAGATGTAGAACACTAGCCTGTCTCCTGGGATATTTACCTTTCCAATTTCATCCTTCAGAGTGTACTGATTCAGCTGTACACAATCCTGGAAAGTAGAAACACACAGAATATGAATTGTAAGTTTGCAGCTCTCCTGATACATTTTTCACAAAACAAACACATACACCAGGACCCAAATCAGGAAAGAGAATTCTCCCAGCCCTCCCAGAGATGTCTCCCAAGGATGACCACTACCCTGACTTCTAAAAGCATAGTTCTTGGACACTGTAAAAAGGTGATCATATAGTATGTACTCTTTTAATATCCATTTTTAAGATGTGTTTTCAAAATGTTGATTTTAAATTAAACAAGTGTGGGTGCCTGGGTGGCTCAGTCATTAAGCATCTGCCTCCGGCTCAGTTCATGATCCCGGAGTCCTGGGATCGAGCCCCGCATCGGGCTCCCTGTTTGGCGGGAAGCCTGCTTCTCCCTCTCTCACCCCCCCCGCTTATGTTTCCTCTCTAGCTGTGTTTCTCTCTGTCAAATGCATAAATAAAGTATTTAAATAATAATAATGATTAATTAAACAAGTCATCCTATCTAAGGTCTGTGCTGTCCTATAAAAACATAAAGTGACATAAAGTGGAGAATATCTGAGTGACTGTGAGGCAGACAATGGTTTCTTTTTTTTTTTTTTAAAGATTTTATTTATTTGACAGAGAGAAACACAGCCAGAGAGGGAACACAAGCAGGGGGAGTGAGAGAGGGAGAAGCAGGCTTCCCGCTGAGCAGGGAGCCCGATCCGGGGCTCGATCCCGGGTCTCCGGGATCATGACCTGAGCCGAAGGCAGTCGCTTAACCAACTGAGCCACCCAGGCGCCCCAGACAATGGTTTCTTAACAGTTTCTCAAAGGTTCTTTTTGTACAAAAAGTACAAGATATAAAAGGAAACAAGTGATAAACTGAATTCCATCAAAATTAAAACCTTTGCTCTTTGAAAAAAAGAAACAAAACCCAACTTCGGCTCTTTGAGATATTCACTATTAAGGAAAAAAAGGCAAGACACAGTCTGAGAAAAACCATTTGCAGCACATCAGACTGGGAGCCAGGCAGATAAAGAACTCTTATAACTTACTAATAACAACACTCTCATCTTAAAAAAGAAAATACAGGGGCGCCAGGGTGGCTCAGTTGGTTGGACGACGGCCTTCAGCTCAGGTCATGATCCCGGAGACCCGGGATCGAGTCCCACATCGGGCTCCCTGCTCGGCGGGAAGCCTGCTTCTCCCTCTCTCACTCCCCCTGCTTGTGTTCCCTCTATGGCTGTGTTTCTCTCTGTCAAATAAATAAAATATTTAAAAAAAGAAAAAAAGGAAAATACACATACAGGAAAAAGAAAAAAAAGAAGATACAAAAATGATCAGTAAGCACATGAAGAGAAGCTCAAAAAAAAAAAAGGAGGCTCAACATCATGACTCATGGGGGAAATGTAAATTGAAACCACACCCATTAGCTTGGCTAAAATTCAAGACTGACCACTCGAAGTGTTGTCAGAGAAATCACAAGTTGGCAGAGAGGCAGGCAGAGAGAGGAAGAAGCAGGCTCCCCGATGAGCAGAGAGCCCAATGCGGGCCTCGATCCCAGGACCCTGAGATCATGACCTGAGCAGAAGGCAGAGGCTTTAACCCACTGAGCCCCTCAGGCGCCAAACAGGTGGGCAGTTTCTTAACAAACACCTCCTTTAGGACATAGCCATTGTGCTCCTACCTGTTTATCTAAGAGGTGTGAAAACTTATGTTCGTGCAAAGACTTGCAAACAAATATTCAAAAGGGCTTCTATGTGTAATAGTCAAATGCTGGAAACAGCTCAAACGCCCACGGACAGGTAAATGAATAAATAAACAGTGGTCCATTGCACACTATGAAATGCTAGTTAGCCATAAAAAGGAAGCAAGGGACAACAAGGACAAATCTCAAAATCA
This sequence comes from Spilogale gracilis, assembly GCA_004023965.1. Classification (NCBI taxonomy): domain Eukaryota; kingdom Metazoa; phylum Chordata; class Mammalia; order Carnivora; family Mephitidae; genus Spilogale; species Spilogale gracilis. The sequence continues at coordinate 39,750 of PITA01014289.1, forward strand.
TCATGCCGTCAAAGAAGCAAAGCCCAAAATAGAGTACATACTAGATGATTCCACTTACAGAAAGTTCTTGAACTTGCAAACTAATCTATAATGCTAAAAGGCAGGTCAGCGGTTACCTGGGAAAGGGGAAGAAGGGGGAGGGATGTGCCGTCGAGTGTGCGGGGAAGGTCTGTGATCTTGACTGGGGCGATGGTTTCACAGATGTACGCATATACCAGCACTGACCGTATTGTACACTTAAATATGTGCACTTTGTTTTACTTCAATTATACCTCAACATGGTTAGGGAGGAAATGTTAGGAGATATGAGAAGTAAAACGGGGAAAAGAAACGTGATAGAAAACAACACCTCCAGTGTTACAGACAGGCCCAGCACTTCCCTTGAACCCCCCCACCCCAATTCTAACCCTTTCCCCGAACCTTGACATCAGTTTGGTGCATAAACTTCCAGGCCTTTCTCTATGTAAATGCACGCATACATGCACCTGTTGAAAATACAGAGCATCGTTTTGGGATGGGGTTTGGGGAGGCAAGAATGATGTCACACTAGATCATTTCTCCCTCAACAATGTCACTGGAGACAGTTCCATGTCAGAAAATAAACCAGACCTGCATCTTTTGCCTTGCTGTATAGCACTCCTTGGCTCACAGAGCCCTCCCCTCACCAGGGCACATTTTAGGTTGTTTCCACTGTTTCTTTCCAGTGTTGATTTCATTCCCTTGAGTCCTAGAGGGATGTGGCAGGCAGAAGTGGGGCCCTGCAGAGCTGTCCTAAGGGGTCTCACTGCCCCTAATCTAAGCCCCAAACGCTGCTGAACTCATCTTTCAGATTCCACTCCATCAGGCCCTGATGCTTCTAGGGTCAAGTCCTGACTCCACTCCTCTGACCTTGGCAGAGTCACCTAGCTGCCAAAAAAATACCAGGCTCTGCTTTCTTCCTTATAAAATGAATGGCTGGATGGCAAACTGCATTTCCCAGCCTCTCTTACAGCTAGGAGTGGCCACACTGTCTATGTTCTGGGTAACAGTAGTAGGCAGAAGTTGTTGGGTAGTGTTTCCAGCAAACAGGACTGACTTAAAGAGCAGATGACTTTTGCTCTTCTTCTCTGTTCCTTCTTCCTGTCTGGAATGAAGCTGTGAGGGCTGCAGTCACAGTAGCCATCTTGAGACCATGAGGTTTTAAGGAAAATAACAACAACAAGACGACCACACAGGTCCCAAATGCCTACTTTCCAAATTTATTTTACATGATAAATAAGCCGAACTGTGTTATAAACCACTGCGGTGGTGAAGGGCAGTATGTCTCTTATTTCTCTAGGCTGACTCAAATCTAACCGAAATAAACCCAAACTCTCCTTCTAGCCCTGTTGCCATGGTGCTCCCCATGTGGGCCCTATTCTTCAGGTAGCTGAACTCTGAGTACCCTTTCCCCCCACATCCTGCCTTCTACCCCTGGGCCTTTGCTCACATTGTCCTGTCATTTCCATGCAGTGAATTCTCTGGGTATACCCATCTCCAATTATGAAAATCCTACCTAGCCCTCAAAATACAATTAAATACTGGCCCCTTCAGAAAACCATTCTCAATATCCATGCTCCTCCCAATTAAATTCATTCATTCCTTCAACAAATATTTTTGTGCTCCTACTATGTGCGAGGTACTGTGCTAGGCACTGGGAACATGATGGTGAACAGGACTGTTCCTTCTGAGCTTACTTTCTAGCTGGGGAGACAAGCCAAAAACAACTCAATAGACACAGATAATCAGATGGTGATGAATGTCACCTAATGGGGTGACAGGGGAGAGGGGCTGGGGGCTGAGGGTGCTTACAGAGGTCAGAGAGGCCCTTCAGGGGAGGAGACATCTGAGTTGGAACCTGATGGTCAGGGGGAGACAGCCCTGCAAAGACAGGGGGGTGGGGGGCCCAAACAGAGAGGAGAGCAGGGGCGAAGGCCTAATGGAGGGAATGAGTGTGGATATCTGAGGAATACAAAGAAAGCAATGTAGATGCATCCCTCTGAGCCCACAGTAGAGAGTCAGGAGAGGGGGAGGAAGAGGGGGCAAGGGCACAGCACCCAGGTGAGCCTAGTGGGGCTACGAGTTCTAACCTCCCAGAAGTTTTCAGTAAGGATCAAATGAGAAATACACACAACATGCAGAGAGCAGTGCCCGGTGCCCCGCTTCTTACTGACCGCCAACCCCAGTCAAACTCCATCCACCAGCACCTGCATCTCCGACGGACATTCTATGCGGCCTCCGAGCTGCTCCGCCCACTCTCAGGGCAGGTCACCCGCTCCTAGCAGCCCTCACCAGCAACTGCCGGGCCTTGCTCCCTTGGCCCTCAGACAGGATAACTGATGTACAGAACTTTGAATACTGTCAAACAGGGCTCCCCAGAGATGGAGCCCCAGTTAGGTATGGCTGCATCTAGTTCCCTCAGGCACCCTTTGCTGACCTCCTTCTCTTCCACCCTCACTTCCTACGCCCACCTGGGTTTCCTGGGGTCACCTCCCCAAATGGACATTATAGGGGAGCACCACGTAACAGAGGACCTCGTGGGCTCGGCCAGCTCCCACACCTGCATGCCAGTGATGGAGACGTGGTGGGACTCCACCGTGGGCCGCCGGGGCAGCCGCGGCGAGGACTGCGGGGAGCCCACCGGCGAGTGGGGCAGGGCCGCGTAGACGCAGCGTCCGTTCGCGTCCATTTGGGACCGCTCCTGCAGAGACAGCTTGCGGCTGCACAGCTGGGGCCGGGCCTGTGGCCCAGAGGCAGAGGCGTCGAGGGGCACCTCTCGGCCGTCGGCCTCAAGGGGCCGGTCCCGGGCCAGGCCGCAGTCCGCCGCGCAGCCCGGCTCACACTCGGTGACCACGATGAAGGATTCCATGCCCAGGCGGATGCTCAGGGACGAGAGGCCCTGCAGGGCTTCACAGGGCTTCTGGCCTTCGCTGCCGCTGCTGCTGCCGCCGCCCCCCAGCTCATCCTGGAGGGCGGCCGGGTCGCTGCTGGGCTGGCTAGAGACGCATGATGACATGGTGCGCGCGCCTGGGCACTCCCATCCGGCAGCAGCGGCACCTGCAGAGAGAGGAAGGGTCAGCTGCCTGCTGTGGGCAGGGCAGGGGAAGCCGGTTGCTGCGGGCGCGGCAGGGACCTCCTCCGGTTCCTTCCCCCCCAGTTGACATCATTATAAATCTTGCAAAACATGATGTGATCGTAAGTCTATACAGAGGAGCCTACTCCACATTTCCTTATTTGAAAAACCCCTCCTCACAGATGAATTCCAAATTCCATCTCTGTAGGAACCCCAAAATAGAGTAAGCCTGCCCTCTACAGAGGCGGCAGCTACTTCCAGCTCAAGCCGATTGTTGCTAAACTGGGATGTGAGCCTAGACTTGCCTGTTCCCCCACCATCACCACCCTTTTTTTTCTCGCATATTTATTATTTAATGTTTTCCTAGTTCAGCACCCTAACTGGTGCCCGCCAGCCATAAGGCAAACAGGAAGTGAGAAGGTTGACATCAGAGCACCTGGCTGGCTCAGTTTTTGCAGTTTTTGATCTCAGGGTTGTGAGTTCAAGCCCCACAATAGGAGGGAAAAAAATAGTTGACATCAAATAGTTTTTTGAGGTGGTTCCTCAAAAAGCCTAAAGGGAGAATGACCACACGTTTCTAGGGACACACCGTAATAGCACTATTCACAGCAGCCAAAGGAATAACAACCTACATGCCAATCAACAACAGTTGAATGGATAAGCAGAGTGCGGTCTAACCACACAGTGGAATATTATTCAGCCATCCTGACACCTGCTACAATCCAGATGAACATCAAAAATATCAAGCTAGGGGCGCCTGGGTGGCTCAGTTGGTTGAGCGACTGCCTTTAGCTCAGGTCATGATCCTGGAGACCTGGGATCGAGCCCCACATCAGGCTTTCTACTCAGCAGGAAGCCTGCTTCTCCCTCTCTCAGTCCCTCTGCTTGTGTTCACTCCCTTGCTGTGTTTCTCTCTGTCAAATAAATAAATAAAATCTTAAAAAAAAAAAATCAAGCTAAGTGAAGGAAGCCAGACCTCAAAGATCATGTATATAATTCTCTCTATCTGAAATTTCTAGAATAGGCAAATCCATAGAAACAGAAGGCAGATTAGTGGTTGCCTAGGACTGAGAAGGTGCTGGGGAGAATGGGAGTGACTGCAAATGGGGAGATGAACATGTTCTGGAATTAAACAGATATGGTGATGGCACAAAACCATCAATGGACTCAGTACCGCTAAGTGTTCATTCTTAAATGGTGAAGTTCATGTTATGTGAGTCAAAAAAAAAAAAAAAGGCTGACACTTCGTCAGACTGTCAATTCCTTCCATCTCTGGGACAGATTATTAACCTTTGGTTCATGTGTTTGACAAATTCTGCTGGACAAATGTCACAAGCGCCACTAGGATTCAGCGAGTACATCCACAGATGCGAACAGTGGCGGCTCCAGACCAATTGCCCATATCACAAAGGTGCCAGGCAAACAGTGGTGCTGAGTAGAGAGATTTTATGAATGAATAAAGGGATAGCCTTTTATGACACTGTGTGGCAGGGAGGGGACAGGGAGGAAGATGGGAGCAGAAAGCCAGTGCTTCCTGGAGGAGTTGGGTGAGGGGCAGAGAATGCCACTTGCCTTCTTGGGATCGTCCTGTAAGAAGTATTTATGGAACAGCTTCTGTGTCCGGCAATCTGGACAGTAACGTGGGTGGATGGCGTCCGTGCTCTTGTGGGCGAGGGAAAGAGCAATGAGAAAAGCATTAACAAAATCACTGCAGCATCCTAGGTACAATTTATGAACAAGGATTTCTCGACGAAAGAGTGACAAAGAAACCCATCATGTGAGAAGATGCTCAGCCTCAGCTATAGTGAGAGAAGGGCAAGTTTAAACTACAAGGAAACGGTCTGGTGGGTCCTCTAAAAGTTAACTGCAGAATGACCATAAGACCCAGCAATTCTTCTCCCAGGTATGGAACCAGAAGAATTAAGTAGGAATCCAAACAGATACCTGTACCCCTGCTCCCGACAGGTGCAAATGATTCAGGTGTCCGTCAACTGTGAATGGCTAAAAGAATGTGTTCTATCCATACGATAGAATATTATTCAGCCATAAAAAGGAATGAAGTTCTGACACATGCTACACCATAGAAGAGCTCTGAAAACATGCTAAGTGAAATAAGCCAGATATTAAAGGACAGATACTGTATGACTGCACTTATATGGGGGACCCAGAATAGACAATATCGTACAGACAGAAGAGAGAGGGTGACTAGGAACTAGGGGAGAGGGGAACAGGGAGTCACTGTTTAAAGAGGCACAGAGTTCAGTCTGGAGTGATGAAATCAAGTCCTGGAAAACAGATAATGGTGATGGACAAACAGCATTGTGAACATCATTAATGCCACTGAGCTGTGCCGCAGAAAATGGCAAAAGTGGTAAATTTTGTGTTATGTATATTTTACCAAGATTAACAAAATAATAATAATAAAACTATAAGGAATTACTACTTTTTCTTTTTTTTTTTAAGATTTTTTTATTTATTTGACAGAGAGAAACGCAGCCGGAGAGGGAACACAAGCAGGGGGAGTAAGAGAGGGAGAAGCAGGCTTCCCGCTGAGCAGGGAGCCCAATGTGGGGCTTGATCCCAGGACTCCAGGATCATGACCTGAGCTGAAGGCAGAGGCTTAACCACTGAGCCACCCAGGTGCCCCGGAATTACTACTTTTTCAACTATCAGATTGGCAATGACAAAAAGTATAATCGCAGCACTATTTTGGTGAGGCTATGGGGCGTACGAATTGGTACCATCCCCATGAAAGGAAAGTCACCAGTATGTAACAGAATTCCAAAAGCACCTGCCCTTGACTTAGCAATTCTACACCTGAGTATTTCTCCTACAGACAACCTCACACATGTGAAAAATGATGTATTTTGGTAGTGTAGTTTGAAATGACCAACCACAGGGGACTGAGTAAGTAAGATGAGGTACATGTATCCCAGGAGAAAACCATGCATTTATTTTAAAAGAGATGACTCTACACAGTCTGGTATGAATTAGCCCTAAGACACACTGTTATATGGAAAAAACCAAAGCATTAGTATGTTGCTGTTTTCACGTCAGGGAAAAAGGACATACATGTGAAAATAACTGTACATGTGACAGCATAATTCCAAAAAGGTATACAAGAAAATGGTTAACGGGGGGCTCCAGAGAAAACAAGTGGTTTGCAGAAGTAGGGGGACAGGGAGGGAAGGACTAACTTTCCACTGGGTACTATGTGCAAATAGTAACTCTTCAGAAATGAACTCTTTTTTTTAAAATATTTTATTTATTTATTCAAGAGAGAGCATGAGAAGGGGGAGGGTCAGAGGGAGAAGCAGACTCCTCACTGAGTACGGAGCCTGATGCGGAACTCAATCCCAGGACTCCAGGATCATGACCTGAGCCGCAGGCAGTCACTTAACCAACTGAACCATCCAGGCGCCCCATGAATTCTTTTTTTTTTCCAAGATTTTATTTTTGGGGCATTGAGCCCCTCTGTCGGGTACCCTGCTCAATGGGCAGTCTGCACCTCTACCTGCTCCCACATGTGTGTGTTTGTGTATGTGCACTCCCCCAAAAATAAATAAAATCTTAAAAAATATATTTTTTTATTTTTAAGTAATCTCTACACTCAATATGGGGCTCGAACTCATAATTCTGAGATCAAAAGTCGCACGCTCTACCAACTGAGCCAGCCAGGTGCCCCCAGAAATGAATTCTTAAAAGAAAGAAGGTAATTGTAACCCTGATAAGAGTTAGGATAATAAACCTAGAGGGCTAAGGCAGGAGGAAGAGACAGCTGGAAGAGACAGCTGGTCCCATTCCTATTCCTCTAGCCCACCCTTACTGTGTCTGAGAAAGAAATCATTCACTATGTTCCTGGCTGCCTGTCCTGATCACTGAAGGAATTCAACCCAAGTTCAAGATTCTCTGTGGCCCAGCTTGTTATGTTACGCATCCCCCAGGAAAAGAAAAGCAGGGCCCTTGAAGCTCCATTGCTTGGACTGGCCACATACAAACGACCTCAGTTTTTTTAACTATAAAATGGGCAGTCACTTGATAGTCATGAGGGTTAAATGAGCTAAGCACACAGTGTCGTGGCTGGTATATGGATACCTGCTCGAAAAGCTATTCTTTCAAAAATTACTTATTGGGGGCACCTGGGTGGCTCAGAGGGTTAAGCCTCTGCCTTCAGCTCAGATCATGATCTCAGGGCACTGGATCGAGCCCCACATCAGGCTCTCTGCTCAGCGGGGAGCCTGCTTCCCCCTCTTTCTCTGCCTGCCTCTCTGCCTATTTGTGATTTCTCTCTCTGTCAAATAAATAAAATCTTTTTTTTTTTAAACATTTTATTTATTTGACAGCGAGAAACACAGCAAGAGAGGGAACACAAGCAGGGGGAGTGAGAAAGGGAGAAGCAGGCCTCCCGCCGAGCAGGGAGCCCGATGTGGGACTTGATCCTGGATCTCCGGGATCATGACCTGAGCCGAAGGCAGTTGCTTAACCAACTGAGCCACCCAGGTGTCCCATAAAATCTTTTTTAAAAAATTATTTATTGAATTCCTACTACCTGCCAGGCTGGGTTCCAGAATGTTCCTATGAGGTACTGCTATCCAAGCCAGCCAACCTGCTCTCAGGTGGGTTCCATCACTCTGGCTATAGGGCCCTGCCGCCCTCAGGGCAGGGGACAGCTCCAGTGGCTTGTCCTCCCCCCCAGAGCCACCTCTGGCAGGGCTGCAGAGTTCCTGAAAGGAAAACTAGCCTGGCAGTTCCTGAGAAAGTTAAGGGAGAATTCTTTTCTTCCCAAGAAAAACCAATTGTTTATCAATCCTCACTCTAGGCCAATGTGCCCCCTGCGAAGCAGCTTTTAATCAGTCTCTCCTTGACAAGCTGGCATCTGGCCAGGGCCTTGAGGTGGCAGGACAGACATGAGGGCCCCCACACTGGAGAGGCAAATGGGCCCCGGTGTCAGGAAAAGAGGGCCCAGAGCTCTCGGTGCCCCCTGGTCTCCAGTGAGACGCAAGAGGCATGACAGCCATTCTGCCTGGGGGGAGGGCGACCTTCTACCACTAACCCTTACAGAGTCCCAGCCAGGGTTCCAATGGTCCTGGGGCCATAGACCCTACAAGGTCATAGGCTCCAGAAGGATATGATGAAACCTATCAACACT
>PITA01014290.1:0-54075 GCA_004023965.1 Spilogale gracilis
AGGAAAGAAAGGAAGAAGGAAGGAAGGAAGGAAGGAAGGAAGGAAGGAAGGAAGGAAGGAAGAGAAAAAAGGAAAGATTGTTAGTGATGAGAAATAAATAGGAATTTGAAGGAAAGATAAAGGAAGAAATTGAAGGGGTTGAACTTTTGTAGAAGAGCAAGATATATGACTTTCTCCAAGTGAGCATGACCATTTCCTATGACTGACTGAGTTTCATTTTATTTTGTTTTTAAGAAGAAAACAAACCAGGCTGGAGAAGGTAAGTGGCCAAGGGCAGAAATAGCCATTGAACAAAAGCTTAACATTTTCAATCCTTAGACTTAGCACAGAACTTGGCAAATATAAATACTTAATAAATATTAAGTAATAAATAAATACTTAATAAATATTCCTGTAATATACAACAGCAAAAGCAAGTATGCATTGAGTACTTACTACATACCAGCGCTGGCTAAGTATTCTGCTTGATTAACTGACATGTTCCTCATGACAATGCTGTGAGATGGGTACTATATGCATCTCCATTTTCCATGAGAAATGAGGAAACTGATGTTCAGAAAGCACAAGCTACATACCCATGGCCCAATGAGGACTGTGATCCAGGAACTCAAGCTTCTCATCCCCAGTCACTACCCACCAGGCTTCACTGAATGAATGGAATAACCAAAACTTTCTCAGTTTATTCCAATTACTCAAAAAACAAATGTTTGACTTTAAAACTGTATTACCAAACATACATTGTTTTTACCACTTCTACAACTGACATGAGGTGGAAACAAAGGGAAAAAATTACAATGTAGTACAGTGTATCATGAAAGCAACAAGCTTCCTCTTTGCAGTTTAAACAGCATGCCTGGGGTTGTCAGGAAAAAATGGAAAATTTACTTGAAAATTCATCTGTTCACATATATTCCAGGAAGCATTTGCCATAAAAACAACTGTGCTTAAATATATAATAAAAGTATTAATGTATAAAGTCCATTATTCCAGAAATCATAAAAAGAACTTCCAAGAAGCTTAATTTATTGACTGTTATTTTTATGAAATGAGAGTGTTGAAAGGAAAGCAAAACTGAGATAATGGAATAGGGACACATAAGAAAGAAATACCGGTAATGAATGTCAGTTTGAAACACTGAGATGGAGCTTAATGATGATTTAAACAAATGACTGCCAATGAATCCTTACTGATGGAATGGACAATTAACTTAAGAGGGTCTCCAGCCTTTTGTGAAGAAGAGAAACTGCTTTTTAATTCATGAATAATAATATCATTGATTAAAGATTATGCACATTTTTAACACGGTACTAAGCATTCACCCACACTGTGTTGGTTAATTTTCTTAGCCATGAGGCAAGTACTAATGCCACCACTGTATAAACTAAGATGAAAAAACTGAGAATTATACTTATTCTAGAAAGATCCTATAGTTTTCAATAGCTCATCTAAATCTAACTGAATGTTTGCATAACCAATGCCCAAACACCTCCAAGTGTGTGTGTGGGGGGGATTACCAGTTTGTGGATGAGCTACATTCCATTTTTCCTGTGTGTTTGACTACTGAAATGTCATTTTTGTACTTCTTTAAAACCTAAAAACATCTAAAAATCCTGATACCTCTATCCATTGATCTTAGTTATACCTTTTGAGGTCCAACTGTACAAGTCAAACATTGTGATACTCCTTAAATATATAAAAATATCCACCATATGTTAGCTAGTTCTTTTCCATTAAAATGACCAAAATGGGGTGCCTGGGTGGCTCAGTCAGTTGGGCAGCTGACTCTTGATTTCAGCTCAGATATGACCTTATGAGTGATCTTATGGTTGTGGGATCAAGGCCCATGCCCAGTGTGGAGACTGCTCAAGATTCTCTCTCTCCCTCTACCCTTCACACCTCCTCCCTCTCTGTCTCTTGCTCTAAAAAATAAATAAATAATAAAGTAAAACAATCAAAATTACTATCAACATTATTTCATTATATATTTCCGGATACGAAGAAAGTAAGATAAACTTTATATAGATAATTGCTGGTCTCTGCCAATGAAATAAAAATTATTTATTGAGCATCTATTCAACTTTAAGAGAAGCTGGAACCCTCTCTATACACTGAACTTCCAAGTTGCTGTATTTGACCATATGTATCAACCATGCTCTGGGTGGCAGGCAGTTGCTCCATCAAAGGCTGTTATGGTGAGAGAAAGTCTTAAAAGACAGTTTATTATGAACAACTTATCCCTGATGTGACCTCCTCCCCTCATCAAAGCAACCCTCAAACCAAAGAGGAAAGAGGAAAGATTCTGATGCTGATTAAAGAGTGGAGCTTTATACTTCCTTCTTCTCTCATATCCCATCCATAGTATACAATAGCATCCCAGATGGGACAAGATTAGAACCCTAAGTATCCCCAATCCTATGTCAGACACTGAATTACCTAGCTTCCAAATACCATATACAGAATACTTCCACCTTCTAGATCTTTATGCACAGAGAGCTGTGATCCTAAACCCAGCCAAAGGGCCCCCCAACCTTAGCAGAGGTATGTTAAAACATGTAACTAGTAGTAAGAGAAATAATAAAAGCACACTGTGCAATCACTGTCATTGTCTTTAGGAAGTATTGCCACATACCTATCTGAGAATGAGGTTTTTTGGGTTTTTTTGTTTGTTTGTTTGTTTTTAAGATTTTATTTATTTGACAGAGCGAAACACAGCCAGAGAGGGAACACAAGCAGGTGGAGCGAGAGAGGGAGAAGCAGGCTTCCCAGGGAGCAGGAGCCCAAAGTGGAACTCGATCCCGGGTCTCCGGGATCATGACCTGAGCTGAAGGCAGTCGCTCAACCAACTGAGCCACCCAGGGGCCCTGAGAATGAGGTCTTCTGTTCACATGAATGTTCCTACTTTTTGTTTGTATATTAGTAATACATCCTGTAAATCAGGATTTGGTAACCAATATTTGGAATATTCCCCAAAATTTAAAATTCAGAAACATGGCAGACATAGCAGAACTAATCACTTCTTCATCCATTCAAAGCTATTGAGCATCTCCTATTATGAGCCTGGTGCTAGGATAGGGACTGACAGTAGAAGTAAAAGATGATCTCTAGGGGCACCTGGGTGGCTCAGTTGGTTAAGTATCTTCCTTTGGTTCAGGTCATGATCCCAGGGTCCTGGGATGTAGCCCTGCATTTGGCTCCCTGCTCATGGAAGAGGCTGTCTCTCCCTCTCCCTTTCCTGCTTGTTCTCTGTCTGTCAAATATTTTAAAAAAATATGGTCTCCAATAGAACAAATGCACAGAGAAGATATAGTACACATAATTTATACTGCATTCATGGTTGAGGGGAAAGGGCAGTTAGGCAAGAATTTCAAAGATGATAACAGCTAGGCTGAGTCTTAGAGGACAAAAAAGCATATGAGGCATAGTCTAGACCACAATCTAATTCAGGAAACAAGGAATAAAATATTAATGAAGAGGGTTGAGTTGGATAAGCAGATTGTAAATACTGTAAGCAAGGGAGATAAGTAACAAGAGACTCCATGTAAAAGGTAACCATTTATCTGGGTTTTGAACTAAGCATGAGGTTTAAATAGAGGACAGAGGCAAATTATGCTCCCTCTTTCTCCCATAATTCCTACTTATCCTCTTTTGTGAGATTCTGAACAAGTAAACAATCACTTATTAAATATCTCTACCCCCTTTTAAGCTGTAAATTAAATGAGGGTAAAGTCAAATATCTTTTGCTTCCCTTTGTATTGCTGCCATTATTAACAGAGCACTTGTCAAAGAGTGTGTGTCTAGTAAACTTTGTTAAATAGTTGAAGGATTGAATTAATGAAATGATTTGCTCAATATCTTTAACATACCCATGTTAATCAATAATACTAGGGAATTAAAAATAAAATGGGGGGACAGCAGTAATTAGAAAAGGTTTAATCAGAAGATGCAAAAAGAGGACTATTTGCAAATCAGGCAGCATTTAAACCTGATATGGTTGAGACTTTTTGAGTGTGAATGCAAATGGGATGAAAAAGGTAAATTGAGAGTCAGGTCCCATTTTCCAAATGAATTAAAAAGGGAGTCACTGGAGTCTGGTAAGGAGCTAGAGAGCTGCTTTCCCACTCTAGTTGGGATGAGTGGAAGCCCCATCCTGAAGTGTGTTCCCTGAGGGGTGGTCAGGGAGAAAAGGAATGGCTAATCAAGAAAACAAAACTGCATTTGGTAAGCTGATCTAGCTCATACCGAATTACATTGCAAGGTACCTTGTTTCAAAAGTATTAGTAATTTGAAGACAGTGACAACAGAGCATTAAAATCAGTTTCAGCCCTAATCCTGGGCACCAGCTGCACACCCTTGAAGCTGGCCTTGTTGGTGAACATTCCATATTAAGGAAGGAAGGAAAAAAGCAGGAATGAAGGGAAGCACGAAGGAAAAAGAAAAGGTTCAGAGTTTTATTTGACCATAAAGTCAAGATGTATGACACAGATACACAAAATTTTATTTTATTTTTTAATTTTTTTTATTCGTTTCTTTGAGAGAGAGCAATACAAAGAGTGGGGGGAGAAGGGGCAGAGGCAGAGGGAGAAGCAGACTTCCCACTGAGCAGGGAGCCTGAGGCAGGGCCTAATCTCAGCACCCTGGGATCAGGAACAGAAGGAAGGCAGACACACTGTTGACTGAGCTACCCAGGTGCCCCATTAAAATAACCTTAAATTATGTGGTCTGGTATATTTTTCAAATCCCACCAATATGTTCCAACAGGTTATTGCTGTTTTTGATACACACTAGATGTTCTTAAGTTTTAGTTTTGTAGAGAAGAGAACTACACAACTTTGGGCTAGTGTATCAGTAAGGCTACCCTTAGAAAACTGGCCCCCATCCTCACCTCAAAATCAGGTAGTAACATTTTATACTACATAAATAGTAAGAGTATCCAATACATATTTCACTATCCCATTAAATACTGCTCAAAGCAGAACCACTTTGGCCATGTATTTATAAATATTCTACTTTATTTTTTTTAAAGATTTTTTGAATTTATTTGAGAGAAGGTGAGAGAGAGGTAAGGACAGAGAGCACAAGCAGTGGGGTAGGGAGAGGGAGAAGCAGGCTTCGCACTGAGCAGGGAGCTGAATGTGGGGCTTGATCCCAGAATTCCAGGATCAGAACCTGAAGGGAAGGCAGATGTTTAACTGCCTGAGCCACCCAGGTACCCAAGCACTCTACTTTAAAGCACACTGACTTGACTTTTAATTTCTCACATTATTTTCACTGGTTCTCATAGACACAAGACAGAGAATGACTGACTGATTGACTGATAGATTGACTGGCATTTTAAAAGGCCTGCATTGCTTTGTTAGGGCTGATAATCCCTATTAGGCAAAAAGAACTTTGGTATTTGGGCTTCTTTTGAATGAAGCTCACAGTAATTCTGTTCAAGGTTGTTTGAATTCTAGGAATTCCTGAATCCAACCTCATCCTCATTGTAAGGTACATGCATATAACAAAGCTGCATTTTCAATCTTTTATCTCATTGAAAAAGGTATAATTCTAATTCTTCTAGCAAAGCAAACATGTAAACCAAATTAATAATTCTCATTTTTGTTTAGGGAATTAGCAAGAAAGAAATTAATGAAAGAGGTAGCTAGTGCATAAGAGGAATATAAGAGGGATTTTTTACTCGTTGAGATGGGGAAGGAAGAAACAACAGTTCACGGTTTGGAAGCCATTTAGTTTCTCTTCAAAGAGAAAATCTCATGGTTACATGAGATAGCAACTGAAATAGATGAACAGGAAGGAAAAACACATTAATTTATTGATATCACCATATTATAATCTTTCAAGAGTTCTGAGCAGTAATGCCCAATCACTCTCTAAATCCTTGTAGCCCCCTCTAAAATGTTGCATTGCATATGTTCATCTTGGAATTTAAATATTTTCTCTCTTTTTAGAAAGTGAGGGAAAAACAGCAACAACAACAAAACAAAGCAAAATAAAAAACACTGTTCCTCCCAAAGTAGTGGGAAAAGGAATGGAATGTTTCTGCGAACACATCAAAACTATAAAATCCAGAATGATATCTTTAACTTAAGTGGCCACTGAGGGCCAGCTCCGTGCTGGTTATCTTTACCTTAACATTGCAGGAGTTAAAAATGCAATGCATTTATTTATCTATCAAAAGGCAGAGAGAGAGTGGGAGCCTCTGGTGGTGTTGTGGTCTGGGCACTGGCTCATGTACTGACAACCTGTCAGCGGCCCATGTCTTTCCAACCTTAATTAGGATTCTTGATTCAGAACTGCTGCCTGAACTCCTCTCCAGAGTTTCCGGAGCATGGACAAACATGGCAACGCCCTTGCTCATAAAATGATTCAGTAGGTTCCCCTGCTGTTACCTATTAGCACGGTAGCTTTTGCAGCCATCTGCAGGCCAGTTCAGATTTTCCACGGTCCCCAGTGCCCCACATCGCACTCAAGCCAGCTGGTGCAAGTTTCCAAACCTTGCTTCAGAGCACATTTTCTTGACACATGAAGACCAGATGCATGCCCTTAAGTGGAGCTCTGGCAAGACCTGAAATAGAGCAATTTGTCTAATTCTCCTAGTCATGGAGGTTTTGAAAACTCTTGTTCCCTAGCACCATTAATGCTATGTCAACAACAACAACAACAACAACAACAAAGGAAGAAAGCAAGGAATTGTCATAGGGCATGTCATTACTGAGGATGTTCTTCCCAGCAGAAGAATCTTTGTTTTTAGTGGGGTCAAAGTAAAATAGGGAGAATTTGTATTCAAAATAGCTTTTAAAAATCTATCACTGAACTTACTTACTTAGCTTTCTTAGTTGATCTCGGGGTCTATGTGTGTGCCCTGCCTGAGGACGGAAAGTGAGGTTTGTGGAGTAGCTGAAGGAGAAACAGCTCGAGTGACTTGAAAGCTATGATACCGAGTTCCTTGCAGTCTAAAGTAGCTGCACAGGAACACTGAAAAAAACACAAAGGGAGTCGTATTTGTCCTGCAAAGGAAGCTGTTTTCTGTGCTTTATATGTGCTGCCCCACAAAATTCTGGGCCACACCACACTAGGAGGTTGCAAAACTATTTAAGAGATGTGGAAATAATTCATTTTTTAAAAAAAGATTTTATTTATTTGATGGAAACACAAGCAACGGGAGTGACAGAGGGAGAAGGAGGCTTTCCATGAAGCAGGCAGCCTGATGTGGGGTTCGATCCCAGGACCCTGGGATCATGACCTGAGCCTAAGGCAGATGCTTCATGACTGAGCCACCCAGGTGCCCCTAATTCATTTTTATTTTAGACTATCAGTCAAGGGTGCAAGAGAATGCAATGAACAACAACAAAAAACAAACGAAAAAGGATAACATCATAGTTATGAGCAAAGGCTTTGGGTTGGAAAACATGATTAATTATTTCATGACCTGGGCAAGGTTTAACCTTTATGTAAACAACAATAGTATCAACCTGCAAGATTGATTGGTAGACTGTTTAAGATGCAAAATGCTTAGGGCAATATTTGGAAGGGTCAAAAGCATTAGTAAATGGAAGGCAGCATAAGATACTATAACAGCGAGGACAGGAGAATGCAGGAGGAGAAAGGAAGACAGTAAAATTCAATCAATCAATCAGAACAGAACAAAATATGGGTGAATATTCAATTTAATCTCAGGAAGAAAAATGCTGCCTAAGCTTAAAATTAATGGAAGAAATTCACAGGAGACTTAAGAAAAAAATCAATAGAAGTACCCACATAAACATTTAAAATTTCTGCACGTAGGAATCATAAACAGAATTAAAAGGCAAGTCAACTATAATTATCGGTACCAATTATTTGAAGAAGAGGAAAGAAGAGTAATCAGAACCTGTGAGTATACCATTTTTCTTCCCGTAGTGCTTCACATTTAGTTGGGAATTCAGACCACGTTGGCATAAAATAGTTTGTAATTATAGAATATCATAAATATGCAAATATTAGAAGGAATTAACAGACATAAGATTAACTGGATATTGGTAAAGAAACAAACTATACCAAATGGGACCAATGCTAGGTGGCTTCCTGGAGATGAGAGCATCATGGATGGCATGCAGAATGCAAGGACCCTTGAACCCTGAACCATGAGTGTTGCACAAAATTCCCGTTTGTCCTACCTGACTGGTCTTTATGAGGTTACAATAAAGTCTGACATTTGGATCTCTTCTTTCCCCTCTCTTCTATTCAGAGGTTGGTTGGCCACTTTGCAAACATTATGAAAGACTTCCCTACATTTTATCAAGACTTGGGCTTAACAGTGAATAAGGTCACAGGCCTACAACTATGTCTGGTCTCCTCTTAGCTCATGTAAAGGCTGAAATGCATCCCAACACAAATGCACAATTCCAAGTGCCTCTAGGGAAAGACAACAGTTACAACAAGTAAATTGCTCTCACTGATATACTTTAAAAATCCTTCCATGCATTTTGCCTACACTACATTTTGGGCTTATTTTTAAACTTTTTTTTCTTTAAAGACTTCATTTGTCGGAGAGAGAGAGAGAGAGAGAGAGAGAGAGAGAGAGAGAACAAGCAGGGGGAGTGGCAGGCAGAGCCACCAGAAGCAGAAGCAGGCTCCTCACTAAGCAAGGAACACCATGCGGGACTTGATCCCAGGACCCCAGGTTCATGACCAGAGCCGAAGGCAGACACCCAACGGACTAAATCACCCAGGCATCCCTACATTTGGGTTTTTTAAATTAAGTTTCTAAATTTACAGTCTGAGCTCCCTAACAGTTTCTCATAAGTGGTAAACAATTTATAGTCTTCTGGTTCCTTGTTGGAATTATATTCATATTTAGATCTTCATTACTTTCCCATTCCAAGTTTGGTTTTGCATCTCAACTCTAACTTACAAAGCAAGCTCTCGTATTTGGACAGGTTTACTACTCTAAGAATTTGCATGTATTGTTAAAATGCCTCAGTTTAATTTAGAGAAGTTGTTCCTAATAACATTCATACTTAAGCATTTTGCAGGTGATGAGCTATAAATCTTTCAGGTCAGCATACCGCTCAGCATATGCTACAGGTTCAGTTTCAGGCTAAGAATTCACCAGCTCATGAAACTGCCAGGTGGCTGATGACCTCCTTGAGCTCAACCAGTGATCGAAGACATCATCTTGATCTGGATCTGAAGCATAAAGCATCGTTGTAAGAAGTTGTCTATAAGATAACAATTACATAGATAACCCTGAAAAATCAGTTGATAAAACCAAGAGAAAATGTTTAAGAGTGTGGACTAGTGCTACAGAGCGGGTACCTATAGATGAGTGGAGTTCAATGCTGGATTCTGCTAGCATTCCCTGGAGGACTTTTAAAATAATACCAATATCCCGGACTGCTTACCAATTCTAAGAACATCTAAAGTTGAGGATCACTAACCTGACAGATGAAAGAAGAACATCTCCTCCATTTCCTTAACAGTCTGACTTAATCACCACTTATCAATGGCATTACCATGAACTACTTGTACAGCAAGAACCATGAGATGCTCTGACCGAAAAGAAGTTGCAACAGAGACTGTGAATTCCCTTCCTTGTAAAGTGTGGAATCCTGGATCCAAACTGATCTATCGGCAACATCAGTTTGCACAAAATCAGCACAATCACTATTGTATTGGATACATACGAATGAATGTCAACATTCATTCGTATGTATCCAATACAATACACTTGGCACACTTTTTTTTTTTAAGATTTTATTTATTTGACAGAGAGAAACACAGCCAGAGAGGGAACACAAGCAGGGCGAGTGAGAGAGGGAGAAGCAGACTTCCTGCCAAGCAGGGAGCCCGATGTGGGACTCAATTCCGGGTCTCTGGGATCATGACCTGAGCCGAAGGCAGTCATTTAAGCAACTGAGCCACTCAGGTGCCCCCACTTGGCACACTTTTTGCTGTTAAGAAAAAAGCAGCTCACTCATGTTTCTATCAGCTGATCTGGAAATAGAATATGGAATCTTTGGGGAACTCAGATGGGGCACTGGATGAGCTCTTAAGAAGATGAAAAGATGTTTCTTGGCTTCCTTCTTCCTCAGAGGCACAACAAACGCTGTCATTTGAAAGTTCTTTTCCTACTCCCAGTTTCTCCTTGGAGTATCTCATCACTGGAGCCTCACTGACTCCAAATAATTCAATATTTCCTGTTCTCTAATGAGTTGGCTGCTACCATGGGAACCACTACATAAATACCTGATGAAATGAGAACTGTCTGTCTCCGCTACCCCCAGCCAGGCTTGGTGCCTCTTAGCCAGGAGACTACCCTGAAGGAAACTGCCTCGACAGAGTGCCTTCTGCAATAGTTCATGTTAATAACATTTTAAACAAAGGACATTTTTTCATAGTTTCAGGAATTACGGCATTAACAAGGGTGATTGCTTTTGTCTACTATTTTCCTCATGAAGCACTCATTACTTATATCCTTTGGGGCTTATCACTTTTAAGACCATCTTATCCACTGCACAACTAGAATAAAACCCAAGCCTAAAATGCAGAAAAATATCTCTGTAAGAAAGTAGAAAGTCAAGTCTACTCTTTCTGGTCAGGACCTCCACATACAATATTTCTTATATTCAGTGCAGCAAAGATTATATTTCTTTTTTTTTAAGGTTTTATTTATTTATTTGACAGAGAGAAACACAGCCAGAGAAGTGAGAGAGGGAGAAGCAGGCTTTCCTCCGAGCAGGGAGCCTGATGTGGGACTTGATCCCGGGTCTCCGGGACCATGACCCGAGCCAAAGGCAGTCACTTAACCACCTGAGCCACCCAGGTGCCCCAAAGATCAGATTTCTTATAAGACACTCATTCTTTTCTAAAGTAGAGAAAAGCTGAAATGTGGTATTTCACATGTGCTTTACCAGATGTCTTTAGTTGCACAGCATAGAAAAAGGCTGGCTGCCTTAAATGGAAAAGACACTGGCTGGAGGGATCCGTAGAATACACGGGTCTGATGTCAGCAACAGCTTCTCAACACAGGTGGGAATCAAGGCAATAACAAAAATCCAAGTATCATAAACCACTTAATAAACTTGTCAGAATGTCACAACTGGAATAAATGAGCTCCAAATATTTATTCCCTCACCTCTCGATGGCAAGCTGACTGCGACAGCTCTGTGATACCATGATTTATAATACATATATGGATGTGGTCTTAGACTTCTTGCAGGCCCAGGCCTCCTAAAACTCTTGGAGTTTCCTGTGATAAGAGCAATAAAAGTGTCTTCTGTGATGCTGGTGAAGTGAATTTTGAAAAGTTCTCAGGGAACCTAAGGTTGGGGGCTGGTTGTCAGGGGAACTAACCATGGGATTAGAGGGTTAGGACTCTCAGTCACCACCTCATCCAGGGAGGCGAGAGGGGCTGGGGGTTGAATCAACTGCCAGTGGCCAAAGATTCAGTCTGTCACACCTACGTAATGAAGCCTCCATAAAACCCCCAGGACAAAGTTAGCAGGGCTTGCGGACGGTGAACACGTGATCTGTGATAAAGAAGTGCTCACGGAAAGGACCGGGAAGCTCCCCAGTCCTTCCCTGTACCTTGCCCTGGACATCTCTTCCATCTGGCAGTTCCTGAGTTACGTCCTTTTGTAATAGAACTGGTGAACTTGCGGGCGCTTGGGTGGCTCAGTGGATTAAAGCCTCTGCCTTCGGCTCAGGTCATGATCTCAGAGTCCTGGGATCAAGGCCCGTATCGGGTCCTCTGCTCAGCAACAAGCCTGCTTCCTCCTCTCTCTCTGCCTTCCTCTCTGCCTATTTGTGATCTCTATGTGTCAAATAAATAAATAAAATCTTAAAAACAACAACAACAAAAACTGGTCATCTTATATAAATAAAATGTTTCTCAGAGTTTGATGAGTCACTGTGGCAAATTAATTGAACCTGAAGAAGGGATTATTGGAATTTCTGATTTACAGTTAGAAGGTAGAAGTAAAAATGAGAAACTGGACTTGTGATTGGCATCAGAAGGGGGAGGAGAGGGAATCCTGTAGGACTGAATCCCTAAACCCATGGGATCTGATGGTATCTCCAGGTAAAGAGTGTTGGCATTGAGCTGAATTCTAGAACTGAAGAGGAAAATCACCCAGAGCAGGGCCAGGCCAAGAGGCCCCAGAAGATGGGAAGTGCTAAGGATAAGCTAAAGATAACCAGAAGCCCTACAGGGAGCAAGAGATAACAGCCCTTCTGCTTCTGTAAACAGGCTTCCCGCCACAGGCTCCCTGCACTACTGTTCCCCCCCTAAGCAGCCCCCCTCCCCCAGTGTAAACCCACCTCCCAGCAGTCAGCATAGCCCTTGGAACCTGACCACCTGTGCTCCCCTATAAAAGCCCTATAACCCTGGTGCCCAGGGCCCCGAACTTAGAGCAGGAGCTCATCTGGGTCTGCTGGCATAAAACAAATCTAAGTTTTCCTACTTCTCCTACTGTCACTTGGTCTCTCACCGTTCTGATTATTTTCCGAAACAACACACCCAGCTGGTATCCACAGAATCCCTTGGTAGTTTGGAGGAAACTCTCCCTCCACACATCAGAAAGTGAGTCTCAGGACACCAAAATAACCCCTAACTTTATATCAGCTCAAGTTCAGCAGGAAAGAAAACCTGCTGTTTTCCTGACAACAAGGTAGGTTTCACTGTGCCACCAGCTGTCCCTGAAGCAATCACAGTGACCAGACAACTCATTCTCCAAGTGGTCAGACATCTCTTTTTTACTCACTCCTGGAACAAGGGAAGAACATAATCAACTCCATTGGAAACGTAGAGTCTGAGAGTTGAGAAGGGATGGTTGGTTTTCCCAAGGAAGTTATCATAGTACTGCCATAAAAGAAATACAAGGAAGGCAAAAAACACCTGTGTACTGCCCCAGAAAAGGTAGTCTCCACAAAGGTCTGGAAGTAGAACACAAAGGTAATAAAAGGCAAATGAGCCCAACGAAAGATGTTTGGTATCCTCATAGGCCGTTTGGGAATTACTAATTAAAACAAAAGTGAAACAAAGAAAAAACAAGCACCCCCCCCCAAATAAAAACAAAGTTAAAAAGTTGGCCCCAATTAGAATGGCCAAAATCCAAAACACTGGCAACACCAAATACTATCAAGAATGTGGAGCAACAGGAATTCACATACAGTTATGCCACGAAAAGACATGAAGGAATCTTAAATGCATATCACTAAGTCAAAGAAACCAATTGCATGAGGTAAACTATATGACATTTTGGAAAAGGTAAAATTATGGAGACAGTAGAAAGACCACTGGTTGCCAGGAGTTGGGGTGCCGAAAGAGAAGTATGATTAGTGGAAGGGACAGACATTTCTTCAAAGTTTTTGTTGTTTTTGTTTTGTTTTGTTTTTGTTTTTGAGGGAGAGACAGAGAGGAAGGGCAGAAGGAGAGGGAGAAACAGACTCCCCACTGAGTGGGGAGCCTGATGTGGGGCTCCATCCCAGGACCCTGAGATCACGATCTGAACCAAATCAAGAGTCAGATGCTTAACTGACTGAGCTACCCAGGTGTCCCAGAATGCTGAGAATTTTTAAGGCAGTGACAATATTCTGAATGATACCATAATGACAAACACATGTCATTACACTGTTGTCCAAATCCATAGAATGAACAACACTAAGAGTGAATGTAGTGTAAACTATGGCCTGTGGATGATTATGATGTGTGTCTGTGTAGATTCATCCACCGTAACAAATGTGTGCTGGGGGAGTTTGTGCATGTGTGGGGATAGAGGATATATGGGAATGCTTTGAATCTGCCCTCAGATTTGCTATGAACTTAACTTGCTCTAAAAACAATGCTGTTTAAACATCATCATCATCATCATCATCATCATCATCATCATCATTGAAGCCAATACTCCTGACTTCCTTCTCGCCCTTCTCAAAAGTACTAAGGTCCCTGGTAAAAGATAATAAGCCAAGCTATGGAATTAGTCCTAGGTTTTAATTCTAGCAGTCACATTTTCTTAGCAGTATAACCTTGAGTGAAATGCCTAACCTCCAAGATTTTGGATAAAATGTGATAACTTGTATAGATTATACAGTTAAGCAACTATTAATTATAAAAAAAAACCACTTATTGAGCACTAGTTAAGTGCTAGAAACTAAAATGAGCACTTTATATATAATAACTTACTTACCAGTCACTTAACCCTGTAAGGTAAGGTGTTACTTTTCCTCTTATTTAAGAGAGACATAAATAAACTAAAGCAGAAAGAAGTTAAGAAGTTATACAAAGTAAGGGCGCCTGGGTGGTTCAGAGGGTTGAACCTCTGCCTTTGGCTCAGGTCATGATCTCAGGGTCCTGGGATTGAGGCCCGCATCGGGCTCTCTGCTCAGCAGGGAGCCTGCTTCCTTCTCTCCCTTTGCCTGCCTCTTTGCCTATTTGTGATCTCTCCCTGTCAAATAAATAAATAAAATCTTAAAAAATAAAAAGATATACAAAGTCATATGGCTGATAAGCATGAAAGGTGGAATATGAATCCAGAAAATGTAGATCTGGAAACTTTGTTTTCCCCAATATGATAAACTGCTTTTATGTCCATATTCATACAGAGAGTGTACAACTCCTAATTTCCTTATTTCCCTCCATTTACTCTATTGGATAATTACGTCTTTCACCACCTCTGATAGTTTTTCAAGTTTACAAGTAAATAAGTAAGGACAGATTAAGGTAGTATAAGGAATTCTAGAGTCCAAATAACTTTATTTTGATTGGGTTGGAACTTTGAATAGATTTTGGTTTTTGAGTAAAGAGATGTGCAACTCAGCCAGCATGTCTGAGATCAATCCTGGGCCAGGATTTCAATTCCTCCTTAATTCTTCCTATTTCCACCATTCTATCCATCTTCTCTTTCAGAACTAAAGGGAAGACTAAAAACAATGTCTAATTCAGGCTCTTGATATGAGAAAATTCTGGTCTTTGAAGGGTAATCCATTTATGGAACAAAAGAGTCAAGTGAAATTGAACAAGAACAGAAGGAGAAATAAGACTTCACATTAATCTGGAAGTGATGAATATTCAGGGAAGGAACTTTTAGCTTCAATTACAGACAAAAACACCACTGCTCTTCTCTTCTCTTCTGTGCATAGATGCTGGTTTATGCCACAGATCTATTTCTGTGTCAAGTATATTACATGCTGGTTAACAATATTCATTCTCAGAGTTTTCTGTTCAGGTAAAGTGAAATCATTTCTTCTCTTTCTTTCTTTCTTTTTTTTTTTTTTTTTAAGATTTTATTTATTTATTTGACAGAGAGAAACCCAGCAAGAGAAGGAACACAAGCGGGGGGAGTGAGAGAGGGAGAAGCAGGCTTCCAACCAAGAAGGGAGCCCTATGTGGGGCTCACCCAGGACCCTGGGATCATGACCTGAGCCAAAGGCAGACACTTAACGACTGAGCTACCCAGGTGCCCTGTGAAACCATCTCTTAAAAGCCATTAATTATTTGCTAAAGCCTAGAGTTTGTTGATATTGTTTTTTGTTTTTTTTTTAATTACCTGACTATTGGGTATGCCCTGCTTTAACGTTGAGTTCTCAAAGATAAAGTATACCTTCTTCTTTTCTTCCATGTTTCTTTCTCTCATTGTTTATTGAGCACCTACTATGAGCAGTATTTAGGCCTTGTGGGAGATATAAAGATAAGATATGGTTCTAGGGATGCCTGGGTGGCTCAGTTAGTTAAGCGACTGCCTTCGGCTCAGGTCATGATCCTGGAGACCCGGGATCGAGTCCCACATCAGGCTCCCTGCTTGGCAAGAGGCCTGCTTCTCCCTCTCTCACTCCCCCTGCCTGTGTTCCCTCTCTAGCTGTGTTTCTCGCTGTCAAATAAATAAAACCTTTAAAAAAAATATGGTTCTAAAAAGATCAGAAATAGAGCTATACACAGTTAGCATACGCCAGTTTTGTCATGGGAGCAATGACATTGACCAAACTACAAATTATCCTTTACAACTAGGAGCGAGCGGTCATTCGACTAACTCAGGCCATTATGCTATGAGTGGAAGTAAAGCCTCTCTTTCCAGGGCAAAGAATTTAAATGTTGATGCAAGACTTTTCAGCATATTCTTTTTTTTGTCTGGATGTTCTTGACTGTGCTTTTTCAAAATGGGGAAGGAGTCACCAGCTGAGGTTGACAGGTGAACTTGTGGAATTTAGCTCCCCCAATGAACAGGGCTAGATATGGACTATGAATGTGCATGGAACCTTTGTAGCTTTATGAAACTGAAGCTTCAGGGTGAATTTGGGGGTGCAGCATGGTCTATTCTTTTCTAATGCATTCATCATGGGGGTTAGAGAACAGAAGAAATAATAACATTTATGTAGATCTTACTATGGGCCCAGAACTATTTTAAGCAACTATCACATATCATTCCATTTCATCCTTATAACAACCCAATGAAATAGGTACTACTATCATTATTCCCATTTTAAAAGATGTATAAGTTGAAGTATGAGCAGGTAATAGACTTGCTCACGGATATATAACTAGAATGTTAGGCCTAGGAATTAAACTTAAGTCATCTGGCTCTAAGATTCATGACTTCAACAATGCAATCAGTTAAAAAAAAAAAAAAAAAAAAAAAGGTGTGTAATTGTACAATGGAATAGATTGTCTTGACGTTTCAATTGGAAAATTCGTATTAGCTATAGGCTCAAAATATTACTGAGAACCTACTCTATGCAGACCACTGTGTTCAGTAATGATTCTCAGTGCTCCCTATGGTGGTCAATAACAGAATCCTTGGGAGCCCATGGGGAATGTGCAGGTGCCATGTGAATTCGCTTTTTTGAGTAACTTGTGCTGGAGAACGAAGAGGTAGACCCACATCGCCAGCTCAATAGATCCCCCCATATTAAACTGTTGTTAGGACGGAGCTGAAGTGTCTTTCGGCACAATGGACATGTTGCCCCATGGTCCAGCTTCCTGATCGTCCAGCTCTTGCTCCCAGCTCCCTGGGTAACAGTTGGTCTACACCTCACAGGGTCTCGAACGAACACACGCTAGTTCGGCCATACTGCAAGTTGGCCTATAATCATACTACTCCAGCTCATATTTACATTTTGCAATTTTACACTAAAATTTTTCGACTACTTGGATCACTCTGATGGGCAGATTTTAAATAAGCCATAACTGCCTTTCAAAAGCTTCATTGATCCTTCATCTATAAACACAGGATGTCTACTGACTCAATAAATGGTGACAACTGCTAAAATTGCATTTTTTTTTTCTTCCTTTTGGGCTTTTAGGAGTTGCCCTGCTTTTCCCTAGGATAAAGACTGCCCCATTTAACTTGAAATGTTGCTAAAGTCAAAGCCATATCAAATTACCTGCATGATGTTCTGATACCCTCCCAATCCATCTACTCTTCTGGCAAGAAAAACGTTTTTAATTTAAAAAAAGGAAAAAGAGAAAGAAAACAAAGCTGCCTTTACCTGGCATTGAGCCAGGGAAGAACAAAGCTTGTGTTATCGGTGCTATTTGTATCCCTGAATTATTCTGTTAGAAAGATGGGGCCTAATCAGGGATGGCCTTCTGCTTGCTTGGAACAAACCACATCTTTCCCCTCAATAAAAGCCTTACTTAATGCTAAAGAGGGACAGGAGGTGTCAGGTATGCAGGTAGAAGCTGAGAAAGAACCAAGATACTGTGAAGAAGTTACCGAAAGTGGGGGCACCTGGATGGCTCAGTTGGTTAAGTGACTGCCTTCGGCTCAGGTCATGATCCCGGAGACCCAGAATCGAGCCCCACATCGAGCAGGAAGCCTGCTTCTCCCTCTCTCACTCCCCCTGCTTGTGTTCCCTCTCTGCCTGTGTTTCTCTCTGTCAAATAAATAAAATATTAAAAAAAAAAAAAAAAGAAGTTACCGAGAGTGCGTTCCAGGCAGATTTAGGAATAGGAAAACTGAAGTTGAGGGAATGGAGGGATGAGGGTGGGGAAGGGGCCTGTGGAAGTCTGAAAGGAAAAGAAGTCTCTAATGTGATTTCACCAAGTAAAACATGATGGGGGTGCAGGCCTGGGGACTATAAAGCCAACCCCCTACAGGATCTTCGATAAAACACTGTTCAAAAATACCTTAGTGCAACTTTCTAGGAAGAGGGATTGCTTCAAAATTAGCACAGGATGAAAGTCAGGCTTCCCTCAGAAAGCTGAGGGGAGAGTCACAAAGCCTACCATCAAAGGCCACTGCCTCTCAGGCCACAGTCTTCATCAAAGTGAAAAAAAGACTTTTCTTTTGATTGGGCTCTTCATTATCCACACCGCACTTCGGGCCCTGGCCTAGTCTACTGTGTGCATCCACTTAGAGCTTCCTTCTCCTGGCAGACTGGAGGTGAGCAAAAATAAAAGGCTGAGGGACTCCTCTAAGAAAGAAAGAAACAAACAAGACCCTAATGTTCCCCCTACTGCTTCGACAGCAAGATATTGAGACAT
Source organism: Spilogale gracilis (assembly GCA_004023965.1). Classification (NCBI taxonomy): domain Eukaryota; kingdom Metazoa; phylum Chordata; class Mammalia; order Carnivora; family Mephitidae; genus Spilogale; species Spilogale gracilis. Next base: position 18,461 of record PITA01014290.1, read on the forward strand.
CACAGGCTTTCATGATATTGTGTCTTTCAGAAGAAATTAATTAGATTCCTTGTAGTCAATATAAAAATAAAGAGACTTTATTTACAGGAAAACAAACATTTTGCTAAAAAGGAAAGAAAAAGACGATAAAGAAAAAAGAAAAAATGCATCTTGATTTAGGACCGACATAAATAATTATAAACCACTGATTCAGTTAGGAAAGTAAATTATTTCTATGTGTCCGAAATGTTCAAAAGTGGTAAAATCACCAGTAGCATGTCACAGATTATTTTGGATAAAAGCAATACCTATAATCATTAAATGAAGGGAGAAAAGGAAGAAGAATGAAATATTATGTTTTATCTATAAGTCATATTCTAGGCACTAGGTTAGACTATGCAAAGATCATGTTAGGTTGGTATCATTATATCCATTTTAATGCTAAGGAAAATTGAAACTCAGAGGAGATGAATCAGATTTCCCAAAGTATACAGCTGGTGTACCTTGAAGTCCATTTAAGAGTTTTTGAATTCTCAATTCTATGCCAGGCTGTCTACGAAACCATGCTCCCAAAACTTTCACTGCAGAGGGCCAGACGGTAAGTATTTGAAGCTCTGCATGTCATACTTCCTATGGTAAATACTCAACTCAGCAGTTGTACTGTGAAATCAGCCACAAGCAATATGTTAAGAAAATGGGAGTATTGGGGTGTGCCAATAAAACTTTATTTACAAAAGGAGGCAGCAGACCAGATTTGACCTGTACGCAATGAGGGGACACGATGGTGACGAAGTCACCCACCTCACTAATGTGTCACAGGGTCTCTAATTCTAAAGGCCTTGTTTTTTTTATCTCTCTTGTGTAGACAATGCCTCCCCACCTAAAGGACAGATCCAAGATTTTTTTTTTTTAGTTAAAGTGGTTTTACTAAACAAATGAAGTATTTGCACATCTAGCCATCTGCATGTCATGGTTCTTTCCTATTCATTTACCCATGGGACTAAATATGTCATTCAATTTATGGATTTTCAGTCTGTCTCCATTTCTTTTCAGTTTCTGAATCCAAGTTCAAACATCCTCCAAGCTGATTTTCTATTAAACAGGGCTACATTATAACTCCCAGAAGGCATATTAGGTAGGTTTATTAGACTTCACTTCAGGGGACAGCAATCTCAGAACACATCAGAGCTTATAAAGTTGATATATTTGACTAACTGCATCATCCCTTCAGCCTTATGCCTGGATCATCACTTCACTGTCAATATTCTTCAAATCATGACTTTGGCCTGCTTGTAATACATTTGGCCCTCTTTTTACTCAGCTTGTATATGGGAATAAGGACCCTTTAGAGAATGGACTGGCACCTCTTACAGCCTTTTTTGAATACTCATCCCATCCCCTGACCACATGTTCAAATGCCGGGAGCTGCCCAGTCCCGTAAGCTGATGGAGTCACCGTGGGGAAGACGGGAAGACTGTAGTCTGAGTACAGCTCCGGCCTCACGGGAGAACTCACTGACTTCCATAAGTCTCAGTGAGAAGGTAGCAGTAGAAGCACAGCTCCTGCGGCCAGAAAATAACCCCACCAGGCCTGACGTGGTCACAGCGAGGACAGGGCAGTCTGAGCCTCGCTCCTGCCAATGGGGCGAAACTGGCATCTCGTCTTTCTACTGATTGGTCCTTATCCTAAAAGTAAAGCACAATATTTTTGACGGGGCCTCACGGTGTTCTAAGCCAAACCAAAGCCCCTTGCAGTCTTTAGATCTATTCAAGAGAGTGTACTTTTTGCACTTTCCCTTTAAATCTCCTACGGATCTGTGGGGAGATTGTTGAGGTTTTTGAATGGTCAAATGAATGGTTAAATATAAAAATAATAACGTCTTAGTAAGAGCCTTGCCCTGCATACAGAGGATCTATAAATAAAGTCCTCCATGATGCTTACGGACCCAGTTTACCAAGAAGAGGCTTGTACAAGCGCTTTTACTTTTGCAAATTAAGTTACACTTCTCTTTAGTGTAACTAAAGAGAGCATGACTCTTTAGTGTAATATGCCAGACAGACTGACTCCTGGTCGTTTTGTTAATAATTTAGCTTAAACTATAACTTTGTATGTAACTAACTCACCTAAGCCTTTTAGTTACTTTGTTGTTTCCTTTCTTTTCTGTAAGACCTGCTTAAAAAACACCACATGATTAATCTACCCTTTATTGCCTGGAAACAAGATGTAAGAAATTATAAAAAACCTTACTGATCAAACCTATCCCCATTTTGGTTGAGGGATGTGACATAAATTGTAGACATGTACACGTGCAAAAACAGTTTTCACTGATCAATGCACTGTGTTCTCTAAAATCATCTACTGTAGAAGATTTTTCCTTTTAATCTATAACTTGTTGCCTATAACTAAAGACACAGAAAGCCAGCAAGACAGAGATGCCTGGCAGGTGATCGAAAAGAATCTTCGGGGCTCTGTCATTATTCATTTGCTGACACCGTCCTTCCTTCAGGGACTCCTGGTTCAGCTGGAGCTGGACTCCGGCATTCCCTTCAAATAGAACATTTTGAAATTTATACACATTTTTGAAAGTTATACTTCAGTTCTGTACGATCCTTTATTTATCTATACTTTCCTTTCTTAGGGAAAATAATCAAGAAGGGTTTACATAGTATCTATTATAATTATGATTTCTCATTTGCATAGGACTTTACTTCCAGAAATTTCTTAAATTGCTCTGTAATCTTACAAGTCCCACTGGGGGGAAAAATATAAAGAAGAAGAAAAAAGAAGAAATGGTAGTAGCTACTGTGTATGAAACACCTAATAGTTATCACAGACTACATTTAACACCATAGATATATATATCAAACAAAAGCAAAGGAAAACCCAAAAGCAATATATAATCAGAGTAAACAGCTCAGAGACTGTTTTCAGAAACAGGCAGAACTGTATGTAGGCACAAAGCAAACTTTTCTGACTGCCATCTGCCGTTGTTTCTTCTATCAAACGATATCTAAGGTTTGGATTTTTTTAGTGCAGCTCGGCCTTTTAAGTGTTAATGCATTAACTATTTCGAACAGACTTGCTCTGACCAAGCTGACTGCTGTCCTAATTTATCTCGTTTACCTACCAACGGTGAATTGTGCCAGGTGCTAGAAGACTAGACTTTAAGAGATCAGGATTTTGAACTAACCTATAAAAATTAGGGGCAGATTCAAGGAAGGTTCTAGGGAGCACTAAATAGCTGACTTGATTACAAAGGAGCTAAACACCCATTCCTAGAGATGTTGATTAAGTTAATCTCAATAGCATTAAGGATTGTACATCTGCTTGGCTTTTTGTTTGTTTGTTTGTTTATCTTTTTGTTTTTAGCAGAAATTCCTAGCGATTTGCTTTTATGTGGTCCTGAGATCACGTTTTTAAAAATATGGATCTAAACAGAACTGTCGGAAACGATCTTTCTCTTTCTCAGTCTTTCTTTTCTCTCTGATAACGTCCCATTTAGGCCGCCAGGAGGGTGGCCTGACCTATTGAGGTACTGCTTTCCTCCTAAAGCAGATAAATAATAACAAAGCTTTCAGGCTGAGATAAGAAGTTGACTCACTATCAACTTATGCAACCTTTTTTTTTTTGTTTTGTGCCTAGATCCTTCATCCAGAATGATCTAAGTTTGCAATAATGCTGCCCAAACTTTCTGAACTCTTGACTTTTAAGGTACATCCTATTTTCCAGTTTTGCCTACATTCTTGACCAAGTACTAGAAAAGCATGCAGGCAGTATGTGTTCTCATGGTACTTTCTGTTTCTATGTGGTTGTGAATTACTCTTCCAAACTGGGTTCCTGAATAGATTTCCTCCAGAGGACATGCCTTACTCTGTTGAGTGCTTGTTTCCATGATTCTTCTCACATCCATAAACACCCTGTATTCCCAGTTGCTTTGCACTGTGGCTCTTTGCTCGTCTTCTGCCTAATGGACCTTTCCCCTTGGCCATTCCAGAAATCACAAACTTGGGCTATCACCACCTCAAACCTGACCCTCTTTCTTCTTATTTTTTTATCTTATTTAATTGTGCCATCAAGTCATCTATTCACTAATGGGAAACAAACACAACAAAGACCGGATGCCATTTTGGACACTTTATTTTTCCTTTTGCCTACATCTGATCAATCACCAATCTATATTAATTGTATATTATTTTAAAGACATACTTTCCATGTCACGTTTACCATAGGTCCCTTGGTTTAAACTCAGCTTTTTCCCACAGGCACTGATGTCATTGGTTTCAGCCCGGTCTTGCTGGACTCAACCTCCCTCCTCTCAATTCCTGCTCCACAATGCAGCCTAGATGAGATTCTATACGCCAGATCTGATCACACTGTGCTCTGTTACTCTTTAAGACACTTAGAGTTTTCATATTGCTAGAAGAATAAACTTAAATACCCATACCATTAAAAATTATAACCTACACTCTGCCAAATTATCTAAATTAATCTTATTCCATATATGTATCTTATGCGTGTGTGCGTGTGTGTGTGTGTGTGTGTGTGTGTGTGTGTGTGTGTAATGACTAAAATCCAGAAATTCTGCTTCTGGCTTTTATGACTCTGAATCAAACCACTATCATGTGCTTCAGGCCCTCTGCAATACCCTCTCTCCTCTTCCACTTATCTCCTAAATATATCTTCCATCAGCTCCCAAAGTGAATTTTTAAAATATAATTAGATTACGCAAGTCTTCTGTTTGGTTCTCCAGTGGTTTTAATTGTACCTGGATTAAAGTCCATACTCCATCCCTTGGTCTATAGGCCATCTGATTCCCACCCACTCTCTGTCCTCTTCTTTCCATTCTCCCACTCATTCCAATCGTTCCAATCAAACTGACTTTCTTTCTGATTATAAAATGAGCCAAGCTAATTTCTTCTTTAGGGACTCTGCACTTGGAACATTCCTATAGCTTTCCCCCCACTGTATATACAGATCTGGTTTTCACTTATTCAGGTCTCAATTGTCATCATCAAGGTGCACCTGACCACACCAGCAAATGCTAGCTGTCCTGCCCATCACTGTACTCTTTTATTTTCTTTATAACTTTTTATTATGCAAATCACCCTTATTTAATTAGTTTATAACATATGTTTGGCCCTCACCCACTCGGTCATAAGCTTACCAATGATCAAAGCACCAGCTCAAAAACCATTTGTTGAATGTCAACGACTTTGTATAGGCTATTTCTTCTGCTTGAAATACCGTTGCCCAACCTGGTCACTACTACTTGCTGGGCTCTTGACTATACTTCAACCCTGAGTTCAAACAGCTCTTATGCTGGGAAGTCCGCTATCACTCCAAATACTGTTTATCACAAGCAGCTTTGGCTCTAATATATACAGCCCTTGTCTCTATAACACCGTCAAACTGTTTCATAATTATATCTTTGCTTGTCCCTCACCCTAACTAGGACTCCCTGGGGTAGAGACTGTGTCTTAATCATCTTAGTATCCTCTGCATAGAACAATGGATTTTCTGCCATTATCTATACCACAGTGTAGATAAGACAGTGTCATAATTGTGATGATCACAGTGTTATAGTCTTAAAACTAATAAATAAGCTGAACTTAAAAGCCTCTCTCTGTATGTGCGTGTTAGTGTTTCTACTTTATATATATATAAATATATATATATATGTATATGTATATACATATATATATGATACACAAGTATTTAAAGCATGGATAATCCTCAAGTACAACCCTCTAAAGAAATTAGGTATAACTGATCCTCATAACATACAGAAATGTCTCTTCAATATATATGATAAGTCACTGCTGAGTCTACAATTCATTGTAGCTATAGTCATCTTGTTGATTTACCAACTTACATACTTTTTTAAAATGACAGGCTTAGAATGAAGAATGAGTCAATCAATTATAATACTTAGACCAACAGAACTGCTTAAAAATGTTTCTTAATTATATAAATAAATGAAAATATTCTGTGGGAAACTAATGATTGGATTTAAATTCTTCTATTTTAAATCCCATTAATGGGTAAGAAATAATGTCCATGTTTATTTGCATTCCTATAAATGTTAACTGTATACTTCCATCTACAAATCTATTCAGTTTCAATTATCTTTTCTTTCTGGCATTTGAATTCTATGTATTTATTTTAAGAAGGGAAAACAACTTTAACAATCCTTAAGAGACTCATGATTGTGTCTGTCCTTTGTTGCTATTGCCAAGAGCTTTAAAACATCTTTTATCACTTCTTCATTACATGGATGGATAAGCTTATTTGGGCATTTATATACTAACTTTTGCAGTTTTTCTAGTTTTCTAAATTCTGTGTTTTGAATTACTCTGCATTGTCAGCAAAGTGACTTTGGCATGGAGTCATATCCCCAAATTAGAAAAAAAATCATAGAGACAATGGAAATCACTCAGATACTTTGAAGAGCTGTGAGAATGTGTAGGAGAAAGAAGGAAGGAAGGGAGGGGGTAGGAGGGAATAGGAAAGGAAAGAAAGAAAAGAACAAAGTCAATATGCAACATCTGGAATGCAAAGAAAGACCAAAGTGCAAAATCCAATGAAGTAATTTACTTGGTTAGGAGATGAGAGCAGGCCGGGAATTATATTATGTGTACTAAGAAGCCAAAGTCCTTTTTAAAACATTGTGAAGCCTGTGTCCAATCTCAGTCCATTGGGTAGGCATGAGTGGTCATTGGTCGTCCAACCCTAAGAGAATTAGACCTAAGTAGCCATGACTGAAAATAACCTCGTTCAGAAATGTGCAGAACTGTTGAATCAATATGTTGTGCTAATACTGTCTGTCAATTATACTTTGATAATAATAATAATAACCCCAGGAAATAAGAATGGCAATGGTCTCCTTGACTAGGAATGTAGCTTTCCATCCCAGAGAACATATAAAATCAAAAGCAAATAGATTTAACAAGGTAAAAATTATTGTATCTAAAGTTTATAGAATTGATTTCTCATGTCAAAGAATTTGTACATTTAGGCAATTTATGTCCCCGAAATTGTGAAAAAAAGTGCTTTATTGGAGTGATAGCCTTGTATTATTCAAAATATGAAATTAAGTAATTGACATAGATATGTGATTTTACATTGAAATTTTAGTAGATTTATATGTAGTAAAGGGAGAGAAGAACATTTTTAATTCATTGATTATAAATGGTTAGGGTTTTTTTGTTTTGGTTTTTTTGTGTTGTTTATTTTACAATAATTATTTAGTGCACAGGAAAGTTTATTAAAGCCAGTTATCTAAAAATGAAGTAAAATTTATTATTTTTATTAATATATATCTTCTAATACCACACATAATTGGGACTAATAAATACATTTTGCTGTAGTACATAAGTTGAGTCTTTTTTTTGCTTCAAGCGAAGTAACCTGCTCAGCAACTTAAGAACGTCAATTACCTACTCTTACCTTATTAACTATACTGATGTTAAGCATCCCTTACTGCCTTTACTTCATTCTAGATAGTACGCCAAGTACTGTTCATCTCTCATCCCGTGAGATTGTTGTTCTTACTGTGTCTATTGGTAGATGAACAAACTAGAGAACAAGGACTTTAAGTAATCTGTTCGAGTTTCCACACCTAATCGTTTTGGAAACCAAACAGTTTACTCAGTTATGTGATTTCAGAGTAAAATGTTTAAACACCACAATCTCGCCATAAATATAATACCAACTCTATCTTGTTTAACACAAAAATCTTTAAATATCAGGTACAAATGGAACTTCAGCAAATCAAGTTAAATTGTAGGTCCCTTTGCTATTTGACTTTTTCTAATAGTGAGCAATGACCCTCATTGATCTTTTTATTTCAATACAGATTTTTATACACTACCTTTAAAGTAAACCCAACTTCTACACAGACTACTGAAAAATAGAAATTTGTTGCTATTTCATCTTCAGAAGTTAAGATGAGTTTTGCGATCCCTCTTGGCACACTAAATTTAGACAAATTCAAGCGATTCTTTTGAAAGTCACTGTGGGACAGAGATTGAAAGACAAACTCAGAAAAAAATAAAGGATCAGAGTGGAAACAGCTTTCATTTTGATCAATTATTTCAGAAGCCTCTGAGTGGTCAAATAACTTCCCTCTAGATCTCCAACTGTATTAGAGCATCTCCAGTGTAAACCGGTATTATAATCCACTTGGCTTAGTCTCTGTGTTGTGCCTTTAGCATTCTCTAACTTTCAAAGGAGTATTTCTGGGGGCAGAATATCAGGCCTCCTTTGGTGGCTTTTAGGGGGTTTGGTAATTAGAAAGCAAATGTAAGTCCTTATTGAAATGAGGAAAAACTGTCTGTTGAAGGCTTGAAAGCTAAGCGAAGAGATCAGGCATGTCACAAGCAGAACACCAGCTCCTCCAAGGGACAATGCCATCTGGTTTGCTGCAGACACACTTGTTGGGAGCAACAGACTCCTAAGGTTCTCAGTCGCTCTATTGGTCTGGGCTGTGTGCAAAATGGCAAAGACTCGCAATATGGCTCAGGGCTGAGTAAGCTTCCCTTGGAGCTGACGGGCTCCACCCCAGAGTAAATGAGCCAAATGCAATAAGAGGCAAGTGAATTTTAGAAATGAGTCCTTATGGAGTACCTTGGAATGATTCAGTCCCCGGCTCTGCTCTACCCCAGGTCAAAGACAAAAGCTTCCAGGGTATGATTAATATGCTGAGTTTTAAAACATTCTATTTTTAATATTCCTGTTTCAAATGCGTACTTTACTGACTTTAAAAACCAATACCACTTAGTTCTCAGATGAAAACAAAGAGTTACCCACTTCCACACCTAAAAGCGCATTTGTTGTTGTATATAATAGGTTACTACCCTACCTTCTCTCCCACCCCCCCCAAAAAAGGAAACAAACAAACAAACAAAAACAAAAGGAGGAAGCCACTGCTCTGCTGTGCTAGAAATGCTGGCCAATGAATTTCTTTCCTTCCAATATCTTTTCTTGGGGCAAGAATCTATGGAGAAAAGATAAGAAATTCCTTAATCACAAAACCCAGCACTTCATGCAAAGTTTATGGGACAGTTAAAACCATGTATGAATAGGAGCTCCTGGGTGGCTCCGATGTTTGTATGTCTGCCTTCGGCTCAGGTCATGATCTCCAGGTCCTGGGATGGAGCCCCACATCAGGCTCCTAGCTGGCTCAGTGGGGAAGCCTGCTTCTCCCTCTGCCTCTGCCTCTCCCCATTCTTGTGTGCTCTGTCTCTCTCTCCAATAAATAAAATCTTTAAAAAAAAGAAAAATGTATGAATAGACAAAGAGAATATGTGGGTGGTGGATTAGGGTGATGATTATTGGGGATATGAAAACACAGAGGAAAGATATCCTGAGACATAGTAGCATCATAATTTCTAAATAGTGACCATTTAACTGGGGACTGTAGTGAGATATTAATCTTGGGACTCCACATAGAGGGCAAGCACTTTTTTTTTTTTAAAGATTTTATTTATTGGACAGAGAGAAATACAGCCAGAAGGGGAACATAAGCAGGGGGAGTGAGAGAGGGAGAAACAGACTTCCCGCTGAGCAGGGAGCCTGATATGGGACTCGATCTCAGGTCTCCAGGATCATGACCTGAGCCAAAGGCAGTCGCTCAACCAACTGAGCCACCCAGGCGCCCCCAGGGGGCAAGCACTTTTAGCAAAGCCTTGAGGATGAGTGGAGATGGGGGACGTTTTCTTTCCAAGAAACTCTTACATGCCCCGAGAGCAGTAGTTGGCAGATATACTCATTTGCTTTTGCTGCTGTACCAAATTATTACAGACTTAGTGCCTTAAGTCACAAATTCGTTACCTTACACTCTGTAGGTCAGAAGTCTAATGGGAGTCTCACTGAAGGTACTGGTAGGGCTGTGGTCCTTCCTCGAGAAGAAGAACCCTCTGGGGGAGAATCCCTTTCTTTGGCTTTTCTAGCTTCAAGTGGTGAACTACAATCCCTGGCTAGTCACCCCCTTGCATCTGCAAAACCAGAGATAGTGAGTTGAGTCCTTCCCACATCACAACACTCCAGCTTTTTCCACTACCTTCCTCTGCTACCTTTTAGGACTCTTGTGATTACATTGGGCCTACACAGGTAATCCTCTCTAAAGCCAATCTTAATTCTGTTTTTGTCATGTCACATGACACATTCATAGGTTCCAGGGATTGGGATGTGGACATCTTTGTGTATCCTTGTTCTGTCCACTGTCACAGCTATGAGATGCGTTATGTCCGGAGTCACATTGTTTAGATTCAATCCCAGTGCCAGCACATAATATTTCGGCAGTTGGGCTACTGATACAGTCTCTCCATGACTCAGTTGCCTCATTTATAAGATATGGCTTAGAGTGCCTATCTCAGATGGTTCTTATAAGGATGAAATGAGTTAATGGATGACATGTGCTTAGGGCATTACAAAGTAAGTGCTCAATTAAACTCTACAGTTCTGTTGTCCATCTACTCTTCTAAGATAAAAGGCAAAATCATTCATTACATATATAGTGAGTGTCTAAAGGCTTCTGACCCAGAAAGGGGAACTGATTGCAGGTGTAGAGAACCGATGTTTATAAGTGCTTGCTCACATGTCAACACTTCCCTGTCCATGGACATGATTAGCAAAGTCCTAATCTGTTCCCAGAATGTCCCAAGCCATTCATTCCCTCTGGGAAGCTTGCTACATGCAGGGTGCTCACATATTAACAGTGCCTTCATGCAGCTCTGCTGGTTTCCTTAGTCCTTCTCCATTGATGGCTGGCTCACAGCTGCCCACAGGGTGCATCCCAGCCACTGTCCATGGTACTTCTGGCCCCTCAACAACACTTTGGCCTGCCTTCTAAGCCACTGCTAAACCTGTGCTTATCAGAATTTTTCAAAGACTATTCTCACAGAACAGCCAATGTGTTCCCAGGTAATATAATGATTTCCACTGTCCCATAATCACCTTCTTCGCATGATAACCAGGCTTCTGAGAACTGGGGAGCAGAGATGTTTAGGTGATCTTGGTATACAGCTACGCAAGGTACCTAAAACCAGTCAGGTTCTAATTCTGACGCAGATGCTCAGGCTATCCCACTGTGCCAGACTTTACATTCATGGTATTTTCTTTTAAAAGGGCTTCATTATTTTTTCCCCACATAGTTCTCTTTATTAGGGACTTTTCCCTCTCTTCTCCTACATTAGTTTTCTATTGCAGCCTTTACAAATAACATGAGTTTAGCAGGCTAAAGAAACACCAGTTTATTGTCTCACATGTTCCACTTACCAGAAGAGTCCAGTAGGTTCAGCTCAATGTCTGGTCAGAATCTCACAAGGCTGAAATTGAGGTGTTGGTGGCACTGTGTAGGGAAACAGTCTTCTCCTTGATCATTCAGGCTGCTGGCTGAACTCAGTTCATGTCACAGTAATACTGAGGTCCCCATGTCCTTGCTGGCTGCCAGCAGAGGGTCATCCTCAGATTCCCAAAACTGCCCTCATTCCTTGGCTTGTGGATTGTTCTTCCATATTCTAAGGCAGCAATTGTAGGTTGCATCCTTCCTCCATCACCTCTCTCAGACTATTTTGCCTTTTTCTTGTACTTTTAAGAATCTGTGGAATTTCACTGGAACCACAAGGATAATCTCTTGATAACATGGTCCATAACCATTTTCAAAGTCCCTTGAATGCGTCACGTAACACATTCACAGGACCTAGAGATTAAAGCATCGTTGGGTGCCACGATTCAGTCAGGCATCTGTCCGACCCCTGCCAGTCCATTAGGCCTATAGACGTCTCGACTCCTTCATTCCATGAAAGCCTCTCTCTTTCCATGAGTACCTAAGTATATGGCTGAGTATCTCTTAGCATCCCTGAACAGTGTGTGACAGCTAAAATGAACTCCAAGAACAGAGAAACTGATGCCTCTTCACACAGACTGTGGGTGAGGGGTGCTTTCTGATGCCAAAGCTTGGCTTTACCAGAGGGCACAGTTTTATCCATAGTAAGAGATACACAGAATACTGTGAGAACTGGTGAGAGATACACTGGCTTTCCTGAGTGAGTGAAAGAAAAGGTTTCTGGGAGATTCTGTTAAAACTTGATCTTTGAAGTATGACCAAAGTTTAGTAGGATGAAGGAGAATGGGCAGGAGAAATCATTTTAAGTAACTAGAAGAGCAAATATGTTGCTGTGAATGTTGAGAAAATAAGTTTTGGAAAAAAAATAAATGTTGAAGAAAAATATATTTAAAAATGTGTGTGTTTATGTTTCAATCAGGCATATGACTATTTTCAGTTGGTTGACCTTAAGGTAAAATGGATAGAAAGTCACCTTTTTCACACAGATTTACAGATAGTCCTCTCTTTGCACAACATCAGCACTATATGAATTGAAACCCATTCATATTGACCAATTCCTCATTTTGCATGAGTTACAGTTATCATAGTCTTGTACAAAATAATGACTACCTGTTTGTCTATTATCAGTCAAAGATTAGGGTAACAGCTAGAGGGCATACTCATTAATTCAGAGTTCCCTGAAGATAAGAAAATTTACTAATGCTAAATAAAACAGGACTAGATTTGAAAGTGGTTATGAAAAATTAGAGCAATATATAATCAAAAGGAAGATGATAATTTCTTAGCAAGGTGCCACCAGGGTAAAACAGACAAAAAAGAATATTATCTAATCAAAATAAGGACAATGACTGGTTAGGAACAGAAGTTACAGAATAATCCAAGTTATACTGGCCTACAAACTAAAGCCAGAGCAGGGAAGACATGTCATGAATACCCTACTCTTTGCCAAAGTTGAAATGATCTAAGTTGTCTGGTGGTTATTACATTTAATACTTGAAAAATCTCTAGAGGGTAGTTTTTTTTATCCACATTGTAGAGATGAAGAAATTGAGATTCAGAGGAGTTAAGTAAATGTTTTGATGCTGCTAGAGGTGAGCTTTGAATTAAAACTATTGGACTTGAAGCATAATGCGATTTCTGCTATCCCACACATCATGCCAAGAATACAGGCGTGCTGAGTATGTGATGTACAGGAAAAGGCAGAAACTGCTACACCTTTCAGATAAAATATATTGAATACATAATACCATTTCCATACTATGGATCTCCTTTAGATTCTAAAATCATTTTCACCACAAACTACTGTTCTGTTACAAGTTAGGATAGGTCATACCCCTAGGACAATTTGCAAATTTTTACAGAATGAAATTCCCTGTTTTAATACTGCGGATACAAAGAGGGCAAAAGTATGAGATAAATATTGGTAAAGGACATTTGTATAAGAGGGGAGTGAATCAGAAAAATGCATTAATCCTATTCTGAGTGAGTACAGAGATCAAAAAGCACAGCATAACAAATTAGCTTGCTAGAACCGCCATAACAAAGTACCACAAACTGAGTGACTTAGCCTACAGAAATTTATGTTCTCACAGTTCTGGAGGCTAGAAATTCAAGATCAAGGTGTCAGTAGGGTGGGTTCCTTCTGAGGGCCATGAGGGAAGGCTCTTTTACAAATCTTTCTCTGCTTGGCTTGCAGATGGCCATGTTCTCTTTGTGTAATAATACTGTCTTTCCTCTCTATATACGCATGTCCAATTTTCTTCTTCTTATAAGGACTTCAGTGATACTGGATTAGAACCTACACTACTGACCTAATTTGAATTTAATGGCCTCTATAAAGATCTATTTCCAAATATGGTCACAATCTACAGTATTGGATGTTAGGACTTTTTGAATTTTGGAAGGACATGCAATTTAACCTATAACAGAGGAAAAAATAAATACATTGGGAAATTTATCTCTGTGGAATTAAAATGTATATTAGAATTCATAAAAATACTAATAGAAATATGAAATCATTTATGCAATTAAGTAATCAAGGAATAAACAGTGTCCTGCTGTGTCTATTAATATTATTGATGAAGAAAAATAGATAGCCACTAATACCAACTTCTGTATCTTCACATAGTTTAAGCTTATTTTTTTCCATATCAAGAGGTTCTCTAACTCTTCATTCCATAAACCTAAGAACCACTAAGTAGAAGCACCATATATTTTTCTTGATAAATGACATTCTTCAGTGGCATTGGGCTTTCATTGAGCCAATTCCTGTCTAGAAGTATAGATGGAGGAGATCAGAACCTAATGCCTCCAAGATTAATTGGAAGGCTCTAATGCCTCCAATCATTACATAGAGGATAAATATCTGGATCTCTGCTTAAGGTTTTACTAAAATAAACTCAGAGAAGCTGCATGTTTTGACTTTTCTCACTGTCCTAACCTATCCTTACTCATTAGAGTAAGGAAATAATACAATAAACAGTCATGAGAATGGTGACATTATCGCTTTCTTAATAACAACTCCTAACAATGTATGATACAGGCCTGTCAACTCAGAGTTAGGGGGGAAAAGTCCACTCTCATTATATTTATTTTGTGAGAATAAGACTGTTAGCTTGTTTGCTTTGTTTGTTTGCTTTTCTTCATTTTGCTTGTTTTTAACCAGAAGCCTTTTCCATTTTGTTTTATTTTAGACTGAAGTTGGTTTTCAGGATTGGGCGTCATTAAAAAATTATGTGCAGGGAATGAATGGAACTGGGTTGTATCACACAGTATGTCACAAACTGAAAACAAAACAGTATTTTTGTACAGAAAACTACCATATTGATAACATTGCACTGATTTGGGCTAAAACCTCAAGTCATTAGATCATAGAGTTTCAATGCCGAAGGCTGATTTTTTAGGTTGTCTGTGGTGGGCACTAAATTTAACTCAATGAGATAGGATGTATTTGATAAAAACAATTATACCTATCAGCATATTTTAGATTGGCATTGAATACATTATGGCTATTTAATGAAAACCTTGGTTATTGTGTTTGACATATTAATTATTAATCATATAGATGGAGCAGAAAGAGACATGCAACATCAAAGCTGATTAACTCAGCAAAGTCTTCAATAATATTGTCATTTTTTATCAAAACCAGTGACATGAAGCACAGTGGTTTGATGGAAGAAAAAGTGACAATACAAATCATAACAAATGACAAATGCAAATCATAGGAAGCACTACGTAAAGGGTAGCACAAAAAACAGAGGAGGTATATCTTGCCTTGGTGATATCAGGAAAGTCTCTTTGTAGAGGTAATGTTATTCCTAGTTTAACAAATGGCAAGCAAGGAATACAGAAGTAGAATTTTAGGGGGCAGATGCTTATTTTAGTATTCCTATGTCCTGTTTTCATCAGTCTAATCTTGAGCACCTGCTGTCTCAGGTCTGTCTCCACCAGGGTGTAAAAGGAGGGCTAATAAATACCTCTTCCTCAATCCAGGATATCCTAAGTTCATGATAGACTGCTATAGTTGTGAACTCCGGTGAGTCAGCCTCCCTGTTCCCATTACCTTGGGCAGACCTCTGCCACACTGAACATGACTGATGTATGCTAACCAATGGGATATTCTAGAAATGAGGTCATACCAGATATTACAGCTTCTGCCTCGTTTCTTCTCTTGGATCACTCTCTCCGAGTGAAGCCAGCCACGATGCATGGGGATACTCAAGCACCGTATGGACAACGCCACATGGAGAGGAACCAGAGCCTCCTGCCAACAACCAGCACCAAGGTACTGACCATACAAATAAGCTACCTTGATAGAGAAAACTTCAGAGCACTGAGCCTTGAGATGATTGTAATCTCATGAGAGAACCCAGGCTGGAAGAACATAGTTAACTCCTGGATTACTGAACCACACAAGCAGACAGATAATGAATGCTTATGCTGTTTTGAGCCACTAAATTTTAAGGTAATTTATTATGTGGAATTCAGTAAATAATACACTGATATATGCTAACTCTGAAATAATCTCGTAAAATCCCTCAGTGTTGCCTAAGCACTACCATTAAACATGGCCTCTTTACATAAGTGTATATGGTGAGGCAAGTTCTGTGCACATATTTACATTTGACTCTGGAAGAATTTCTATGGGGAAGCAATTCATTCATTTCTCAATGGATCCAGGTAGGGGTCCATTGACACTTTAATTTCTCCTGCTGTTCAGAGAAAATTAATTCAGCCTTGAGCTGAACAGAATAAATGCAAACTAAAAAGATTATTAGAGTGTGACTTTGTATTCATGCAGACAACACTCTCCTTAACATGAGGAATGCAAGTGTTAAGGCATATGATATACAATCTGCTAAGGTATAAAACCATGCCCAAAAAACATATTCTGGCCAAGCAAGCTCACAAGACGAATAGAGTCTTTTACAGCTAACAGAAAATGGATGCACTCCTATCTTCATTGGTGATTATTTTCCCCTTTCAGATAAAGAGATAAAGAAAAAGAAGAAAAACCCCCAAAACTCGATTATATGAAATTGAAATCTCTTACAGATTTCTATTATTAATACCCATCAATAAAGCTAATAAGCTAGGAATTAATTTCAGAATCCCTACAAGCATTTTCTGGGAAAGGAGTCTTAATCATTAAGAAGCAAACCCCATGCTGTCAACTGGTCCCAAATAAATACAACCACTGGTCTTACTAGACTTATGGAACACTGAACCCACTCCCTATTTCTCTGAGGTAGAGCACACCTGTGTGATGCCTGAAAATAGAAGATGAGGCTGTCTTTTGCTGAATGTGGTCATGGGATTTGTTTCCCTGTTTAAAAACTAGTTAGTTAAAAACTAGGAAGTTAAGAATAATGCTAGTAGAATGAAAGAAAGAAGAAGGAAAAGAGGGAGAGAAATCTTTGGAAATGAATGTTATAAAAAAGGAAATAAAAGAAAAAGAGAAACAAGATTAGTAAGCAGAGTAAAATAAAGCAAAAATAGTAACATTAAAAAGAGGCATCTTAGAGCAAATGCTTCCTAACGTATTCATGAGGCCAACATTACCCTAAGACAAAGACATTGCAAGAAAAGAGAACTACAGACCAATCTCTTATTACATATAAATGCAAAATATTACCAAATTAAATCTAACAATATACAAAAATAATGATATACCAAGATCAAGTGAGATTTATCCCAGGTATGCAAGGTTGGTTCAACATTCAAAAATCAATTAATGTAATTCATCACATCAACACATTAAAAAATCACATGATAATATCAATAAATGCAGAAAACATTTTTGGCAAAATCGAACACTATTCATGATAAAAAACTTTAGTAAACTAGGAATGAGGAAAAAGTTCCTCAACTTGATAAAGACAATCTACAAAAAAAACCTATGGCGATGATGTTAAGGAACTTGAAGCTTTCTCTCAATATCACGTACAAGGTAAGGATGTCCTCTCTCACCACTTTTCAATATCATATTGAAAATTCTAGCTAATGTAATAAGACAAGAAAAGGAAATTATACGCACACATATAATATGTATATATTATATATATGAATATATATGAAATTTCATTATTCCATATAATATATATGGAATAAAGAAATAAAGCCATCTTTTTCATATTCTGTGTCAATGTAGGTTCATCAATTATATCAAACATAGCATTCTGTTTGGAGGTTTTTATAATGATGGAGGCTATGCCCGTGTTGGGGTAGGGAGCATATGAGAACTCTGTATCTTACCCTCAATTTTTCTATAAACCTAAAACTACTCTAAAAATATGGTTCTAATAAATGTTTAAAAATAGGTATCATATGAAAGCAATGAACCTTACTTGTTTTTTCTCCCTCAAGAATATAAACCGCATTCATGAAGGAATCTTAGCTCATGTTTTTTTTACTGTTGTATTTCAAATGTCTACAGCAGCTCCAGGACACATTATTGGTGCCTGTATTAGCTGCCGTGACAAATGACCACAAACTGGGTGATTTAAAAGATCAGAAATACCGCATCATAATTCTGGAAGCTAGATGTCTGAAATCCAGGTGTCAGCAGGTGCATGCTCCTTCTGAAACCTATAGGACAGAATCTTTCCTTGTCTTTTGCTAGCTTCTGATGGTTTGCTGGCAATCCTTATTGTTCCTTGCTTTGCAGCACTTCAGCACCTGTGGGTCTCCATTAGTTTCTCTCCGAAGGACAGCAGTCATACTGTATTACAGGCCCACCCTACTTCAGTATGACCTCATCTTAACTATGTCTTTAGTTATGTCTAATTATTGGATCTAATTAATGGCCCTATTTTCAAACAAGATTACATTCTGAGGTACTGGAAGTCAAGACCTCAACATATTTTTTGGGGAGATGAATCCATCCCATAAAAGTGCCCAAAATATTTTTCAAATGAATCAATACAAGTATGAAAGACACAGATTTTTAGAAATACTCTTTGGACAACAATGATGTGGGAGATCCCTTACTATGGCTTAAGTATACCTGAATGAATAGATCTATTAAAGAGGCAAACATAGTTGTCTTGATAGTTACTTTTGAGTTTATAAGTATATTTATCACATATCCTTTTTTGACAAACACAAATGCATTGTATATTATTCCTTCTTTTAATCAATTGATGAATGGATAAAGAAGATAGGGTATATATACAATGGAATATTATTCAGCCATCAAAAGAATGAAATCTTGCCATTTACAATGACATGGCTGGAGATAGAGTGTATTATGTTAAGCAAAATAAGTCAATCAGAGAAAAACAAATATCATATGATTTCACCCATATGTGGAATTTAAGGAAAAAAACAAAACAGATGAACATATGGGAAAGAGGCAAAGAAAAAAGGAGAGAGGGAAATAAGTCATAAGTGACCCCTAACCACAGAGAACAAACTGAGGGTTGATACAGGGAGCTCGGTGAGGATGGGCTCGATTGATGATGGGTATTAGTGAGGGCACTTGTTACGATGGAAAAAAAAAAAAAACACATTGCTTTTACATAACAAAAATCACCAAGAAATGGGCTTCAGTTTCAGAAAGTAAAATGGCAACTACAGTGATTTTAATCCTCGAGTCAATGAGAGAAAACATCAACATGTTTTTATGACAATTACTGCTATTGTATTCATTACACTGTCTTTTAATTTCCCTAATGGGCTATAGTTTTAACTCTAAATCACATGCCATCATAATTTCTTTTAGAAATTTTAAATAAATCATTATTGCCTCATAAATAAATTATAGTGTAATTATTCTTCTCCAAAGCCCATGATGATTTTCCTGTTTTTTTTACTTTAATGTCTCCTATTCCTCTCAATTCAATATTTATATTTATGACAGTACCAGTTTTCAGTAAAAAGCAAAGCTCCTGCAAAGTTAGGACTGGGGAATATCTTATTATACCCCCATACTCTGAATTAAAATGTTAGAAATTAAATCTGCTCCTCTTCCTAGATCCAGCCTGTTCCAAATTCCTATAGGCAAGGAGAAGAGCTCCCACCTTGACTTCTGATCATCTGTATTAACTTTTGATATTAGCAAAGTTGCACAGGGAATCTAAAAGGTTCTCTCTTCCTTCAGGCCTCTGTGAATTTGAATTACCTGACAGTCAGTAGAAAGATACCATTTTTTTTAAACAAAAAATTTATAGAAGTTAAAATGTTAATGACAGAAGAAATTTTATAAGAAACATCTTGTCCAGAATTTTCCACTTTGTGATGGGTTGGATGTCACTGGTGGCATATAGGATGCTTTAGAAAGTCACACCCTATTTAAAAGTTATTTTAATAAGAATATATTTGTCTTACATGGGCATTAAATCATTTCGCTGAGGTAGCCAAATATACAAAAAGTTAGTCTGTAAAACTCCTAGTCTGGATGGGGTGTTTTACCAAATTCAATATAAATGTATTAAAAAAAAAAAGTGTTTCCTCTAGCCTGTGATTTCACGGATGCTATTGTTTAAGAGAACAGCATTAAAAAAGAAAAGTGAATTGATTTAATGTCCATTGAAAAGAAAAAGAATAGTATAAAAGCAACACTTAAATCTATCAAATATATGAAAATAGTAGCAAAAATTGCTTAAGTTTAATGGACATTTATCTAGCAGGTAAGCAGAATATAGAAAGAGGTAAAATGACTCCCTGGCTCAAGAGTTACTGTTCCAGCTTAAAAGCCACTCATTCTTTCTCTTGTTTGTTGTTGTTGTTGTCGAGGTTTTTGTTTTGTTTTGTTTTCATTTTCTCTTTTTTTGCCTCCATATCCCTCACCTTTACCTCTCTATCTATCATCTATCTATCTATCTATCTATCTATCTATCTATCTAGCATCTATCTAGCATCTATCTATCCATTTTCTATATTATTCTACATTATTACCATCTGTTCACTTGTTTCCTCTTCTAATCTGTAAGTTACTTGATGACCCCAAGATCTCACTTCATTTATCTTTGTGTAAGCACCAAAATTAATATGATGCTCAGAAGATAATAGGGGCTCACTGCATGTTTGTTGAATGGATAAGAGCAGTGATGGGGTTCAGTTTTTAGGCCTCTAACCCCCCTCCCTAACTCGCTGACCCTCTCACATTTAGTCCAGAATCAATTCCACAATACCATGCATCCTACATTTAATATCTAGATCTCCATTTCCAAATTCAGAAGTTAAAAAATAATGAAGCATCCTACATTAACAAAAGAAAAAACAAAACACGGAGTAAAAATACAGATGATTACCCATCTAAAATATTTTAATGTAGAAATAGATTTTTTAAAAAAGTAGTGCTTGTTGGGGCCCCTGGGTGGCTCAGTTGGTTAAGCGACTGCCTTTGGCTCAGGTCATGATCCCGGAGACCCGGGATCGAGTCCCACATCGGGCTCCCTGCTTGGTGGGAAGCCTGCTTCTCCCTCTCTCACTCCCCCTGCTTGTGTTCCCTCTCTGGCTGTGTTTCTCTCTGTCAAATAAATAAAATCTTTAAAAAAAATTAGTGCTTGTTTAAGCAAATATTACACATGGCAGCACAGCTGATTTAGAGCAGAATAAGAGAAATGATCACCTATATTTATTATTTTCATATGTTTTGATCATACTCTAGTTGTCAATTTGTATTACAAGACATGTAAATTCTAATCTAATAGTCCAAATTCTAATCTCAGCTTTGTTTATTAATTCTGTCTGGCTTTGTTCATATTATTAATACCTTCCAAATGCATGGAAGTAACAATTCTAGGTGCCAACACCTGAAATAGACCAAATAAGGTCTGGGTCCCATGGCCAGGCTCCTTCTGTGAATTGTATTAATCAAATACATACATTGCCATCAAATCTTTCATTTTGTCATATCCTCAGTAATCAATCCACTTACTTATGAACCAGGAATTTGCCCAATATAGAGGATATGAAAATTTGTAAGTTGTAGCCATTGTCTTCAATTTTTTGTTTAATGGAAGATGCAGCACACAGTAAGTCAGAGCTGTTGTCAAGTGCCATAACACACAAATTCCACTACCTTAGGAGTTTAGAATCATTAATTTGGTCTTGAAAAGACTGCACAGGATTAGGAGGCAAATGATAAAAAAGTCCCAAACTCCTTGGAGTTAGATGGGAGTCCAAATTAGGAGGTGTGATACGTTGGACTCTTTATAATTATAAAATTTATTTCTAAAAGTATAATTTTGTAAGTATAAAATTATAGTTTTCTGAAGTTCTACCTTTTCATCTGTAAAATGCATATAATAATACTTACGTCCAAAGACTGTGGCAGGAATTAAATGAAACAACATCAAGAGTGCAGTACCTAACATTTTCTTGAGGAAGGAAAGGTAGAGAACATGCCTTGGACATTCTAGCCTGAAGGGGCAGCATGGCTGGGCACACCACTAGTCAATTCTGGAGATCTAAGAAAGAAATCTGTAGTAAGGGGGCGCCTGGGTGGCTCAGTTTTTAAGCGACTGCCTTTGGCTCAGGTCATGATCCCGAAGACCTGGGATCAAGCCCCACATCGGGCTCCCTGCTCGGCGGGAAGCCTGCTTCTCCCTCTCTCACTCCCCCTGCTTGTGTTCCCTCATCTAGCTATGATTTTCTCTGTCAAATAAATAAATAAAATCTTAAAAAAAAAAAGAAATCCGTAGTAGGAATTAGAACATGAGCTTAAAAAAAAATGCTAACAAATGTGTTGATCAAAAGGAGATAAATCATAAGTAACTAAAGGACAGATAAGTGAATAATATGCTAGGCAATAGAAAAAGTTCTTGAGGGTCCTGAGAGGCTCAGTTGGTTAAGTGTCAGACTGTTGGTTTTGGGTCAGGTCATGAACTTGGGTCATGGGATCCAGCCCCATGTCTTCCTCCCTGCTCAGCACGGAGCCTGCTGGAGATTCACTCCATCTTTTTCTCCATCTGCCCCTCCACAAGCTCTCTCTGTCTCTCTCAAATAAATAAGTAAATCTTAAAAAAACAAACAAACAAACAAGCAAACAAACAAACAAAAAACCTCTCACGATTTCTGCCCTTATACATGGGGAGTTTGAGAATCATGGCAAAGGGTAGCCATGGTCCAACCAAAGATATCTAAATTCAATATAAAAAGGCAAAAAACACCATTCCAGCCAAAATATACCTGTCCCCAAGACTGGGGACTCAATATGCAACCCCTAATAAATACTTTATGCTGCCTAGATCTACCCAGGTCAGTCTGTAGCTGCCTCTGACCAAGAGGATGTTTTTCATATGAAAATATGCCATCTCCTTTTTTTTTTTTTTAAGATTTTATTTATTTGACAGTGAGAAACACAGCTAGAGAGGGAACACAAGCAGGGGGAGTGCGTGAGGGAGAAGCAGGCTTCCCGCCGAGCAGGGAGCCCGATGTGGGGCTCGGGATCATCACCTGAGCCGAAGGCAGTCACTTAACCAACTGAGCCACCCAGGCGCCCCTCCTTTTTTTTTTTTTTAATTTTATTTATTTATTTATTTGACAGAGAGATTGAGAGAGAGAGAGAGAGAGATCACAAATAGGCAGAGAGAGAGGGGAGGAAGCAGATTCCCTGCTGAGCAGAGAGCCCGTCGACATGGGCCTCGATCCCAGGACCCTGAGATCATGACCTGAGCCGAAGGCAGAGGCTTAATCCCCTGAGCCACCCAGGCGCCCCTTCCTTTTTTTTTTTTAAGGGTTAAACTGGCTGTCCCAATACACTACAAGACCTAAGCTGGTTTTCTTAAGATCCAGTGCACCAGAGCACAAAAGCCTTAAGCTGGCTGTCCACTAGGATTTCATCACACAAAGGAAATAGCTGTTTTGTTCACCACTGTTGACACTCATAAATGTTCTTTGGTTGGTGTCAATATGTTTCTTCTACTGGACAAGCAAGCATAACAATTAGTCAGAATGAACTCAGAGGGCATTACCCTCCAACCCCATAAGAATGGCAAATGGCACTTATCTAAGAAGACCCTGAAGGTATCCTTATCCTAATTAGGAGCCATCACTGGCAGTGAACGCCCCAAAGAGGTGGAGGTCAGGAAATCCTGCTTCTCAATTTTGCGGGCAGGTCCTTTCCTTCCTCGCCATTGCTGTCTTCATGCAGAGGAAGTTCCTATATCCTGTACTTATATTAAAGATGAGTCTTTTCCCTGTAAACATGTGTAGCTTCCTGTCAATCACTGTCACCTAGGTAGCAACTGCCAGGTAATTATTTACAGATGTACAAATGGTATATAATTAAAAACTGCTTGTTACTCATTTTTTAATGACTTTACCTCATTTTATCTCTGAGGTTAGGGGAAAAAATCAAAAAAACAACAAAAAAAAAACCTTACCAACATACTAATTGAGGCCATAATTGGCCAATTTGTATCATCAGTTCCTCCATGAGTTTCTCAACCTTTTGTCTCCCTATCCCATACTTCCTCCCTAATTAAAAACAAATTTATTAAATATGTGTGTTCTTTTCTCCTAGTAAAATCTCTGGATCCCTGGAGTACTACAGAAAGAGGAACATATCCCTGATTTTCCAGCTGTTAGGGGGAGATATGTCTATGAGTCATTATACAGAGCTCTTTATGAAATCAAAAAATGTATTCATGATAACTGTTAATTTAACATGTTTATTTATATCACTGGAGCATGACTCTTGCATATAAAGGAAGACAGAGCATGTAGTAGAAAAAAATGGATTCGAGACAATTTATGAAACTGCATAATTCTGCATTTTTAATGTTTTTGAGATGCCAGAGCCTGAATAAGAGGCATCAACATTAGAAAGTAGCTTGAAAATAATTTGTTCCAAGGAAAGGGAAACCTGAATGTCTCAACTTAAAACTTGCAGAATGATACCTGAATTTTCAGAGCAGATTCTAATTAGAAAATTCAAACCCATCTCTGAATGTGACTTATATTTTTAATATTTCTACTGTTTCCACTCAAAACTTAATATCTGAGATAACTTTCAAAAACAGTAGGTGAAAATATTTAAGCATTCATATTTTTGTATAAATATTTAACATTCAGTAATATAGGTCTTATATAATTACTTAAATGGGATTAAGAAAGTTTGGATTCAGCCAAATACAATACTAGCATTAAATGATTCCTGATGTTTCATGCCATATTATAGTTTCCAATACATGGTCAGCTAGAGTGAGTCCTGATCTTAAAGATTAGGAAACCAGATTTAGAATTGCGCATGGCTTGTAGATGGTGAATGACATCATACACCAAGTCTGACTACTAAACAAGTATAAATAGACTGGATAGAGAATAACATCATTCTACTTGCTAGAAAAGTATTAAATGTAAAATATCCATGATGACGTGCATTATGTGAAGGGAGATTCTACTTTTTTTCTTTTTTTAAAAGATTTATTTATTTGAGAGAGAAAGAAAGCAAAAGAGAGAAGTGTATGAGCAGCGTGAGGGGCAAAGGGAGAGGAAGAGAATCCCCAGGCCAATTCCCCACTGAGCACAGAGCCTGACAGGGGCCTTGAACCCATGACCTGAGACCATGACCTAAGCTAAAATCAAGAGTTGGACCCTTAATCAACTGAGTCACCCAGGTGCCCCATGGAGCTCCTGCTTTTGAGGGCTTTTGAGGACAAAAATATTGTTCCATTCATCTTTCCTTTTGCAAATGGTAAGAACTCAACAAATGTTGAATGGAATGACACTTAAAATTGCTACTGTAATATAATTCAGTTCTCTCTCTGCCTCTCTCTCTCATTCTTAGTCCTTTAGCATGTGATGGTTCTCAAACTTTATTTTTTGATTTTGCCTTAGCAACACCTGGGAGTTCATTTTCTGCCAATTCTCTACTCAAAATTCTTTTCAATTGGTTCTAGAGAGACTTAAGAAGCCATATACCTTTGGTCACCTTGAACAATAATATCTTAGGAATTACCAACAGTTCTTTCTTTTTGAAGTAGTGGTCAGAACCACAGAACATGTATGAGTCAAAGTCTGCTTTCTTTGCTCCATCCTAGTAAGGGTAGAGGGAAGGATGAGTATATGTGAATGCACACAAGCATAAGCTCTACATAGAAATAACATTTCTTCTTGACATTTCATGCCAGGCAATTATCAACCCTTTGTTTTCTGCCAGAGAGGTGATTCACTGTGGTAGATAAGACCATGGCCATAGGACCAGACAGACCCAAGGGACTTTAAATCTTACATCAAATACTTACCAAGAGTGAATTTGGGCAATTGCTTTAAATTTCCAAGTCAGTTCCTAACATATAAAACAGGGACAGTAATAAATAGCTCATAAGCGGTGGTGGTGGTGGTGGTGGTGGTGGTGCTTTATTATGGGCATGAAATAAGTCATTTTTCATAGCAGATATTCAGAACTCTATTATCTTTTTTTTCCATTTATAGACCCTAAGTTAAAGAAATAAATACTGTGTTACCAACCAATGATTCTGATTCACATCTATTTATTTATTGTGGTAGTTGGAATGTTGTACCCTCCCCCACCAAAGCGTATATTGAAATATAGCCCTCAAGGTGGTGTCTTTGGGGTACAATTAGGTCATGAGAGTGAAGCCCTGTGAATGGGATTAGAAAAGAGAAAAGAGACCCCGGAGAGCTCTGTTGTCTCTTCCACCACATGACAACAAGGTGAGAAGACAAAATGACAAAGTATAAAGCAGGAAGTGGGCTCCCACCAACACTTGATCGTGGACTTCCCAGCCCCTAGAACTGTGAGAAATAGGGGTGCTTGGTGGCTCCGTTGGTTGGGCGACTGCCTTCGGCTCAGGTCATGGTCCCATCGAGACCAGGGATGGAGCTCCACATCGGGCTCCCTGCTCGGCGGGAAGCCTGCTTCTCCCTCTCTCACCCCCCCGCTTGTGTTCCCTCTCTGGCTGTGTTTCTCTCTGTCAGATAAATAAAATCCTTAAGAAAAAAAAAAAAAAAGAACTGTGAGAAATAAATGTTTGTTGTTTAAGCTACCCAGGCTGTGACATTTTTATTATAGCCTATCTCTAAGTTGCTACAGGATTTTGCTTAATATTGTCAGTTGAATGTAAATGATTTGGTGTGACCGAATAGTTGCCATATTTCACCTTCAAAAAGATTTTAAATTTGACTCTTAAAATGTCAGTGCCAAAATCTCCAGAAATAATATTCATTTTCTGCTGGAATCTTAGAAAATAATAAATAACTCTTTCCCTTTTTTATACATAAAACAGGAAGCATGAAATCTGAAAATGAGGATTATGTTTCAACAATTTAGGAGAAACACTGATGTAGAAGACTTTCTGGCACTGTAAATTGAATGTCAACTTTCTTATTCACCTCATACTCTTCCCACCTTCCTACTTAATATCCAGGCTTTGAATGACTCCAACATGTCAATAGCTTCATAAAAACCTGAATATAATGAAACTGACTGAGACTAGTTTCCTCTCTTGTTCAAAAGTTGCCTAATTTTCTGACAAAGTAGCTGACAGAATGTGGCAATTAAACCATGCTCACATTAGATAGGGATCATGCTCTCTCTCTCTCTTATATATATATAATTTCTCATATATATATAATTCCTCTCTTATATATATATAAGAGAGAGAGAGCATGATATTTAACCTGAATGATTTGAGATTCACATTATTAAGCAGCAAACCAACAGTGTTTGCAGGGACCAACTAAATTGTTAAATAATCATGACTTTTTTGGTTCTTCTTTTCAAAGCACTAAGATAATGATGATGACTATGATGATAAAAGTAACCATATACACCAAACAATCTCTATGTACCCACAGACCACTTAATTTCTATACCTCTGTCTCCACATCTATAATATTCAGATAATAGTACCCACCTCCACGATGTATACTGAACAATAAATTAATAAATCTTCCAGGCTTGGCACACAGTAGGGATGTCTGCTGTTACTAGCATCCCATCAATAAAATCTGGGGTCATATATGTATTGTTATCCCACCTGGAAGGCTGTGGAAACCGAAGCTTGGCAAGGTTAATAACCCTCGAAGTCGATGCAAGAGGATATCTGGAACCTGAATTTTAACCTCAGTGTTCTGATTCAGGTGCTTTGCCTTAATTCAGAGCCCTCTCAGGGAAACCCAGGAGGTTGGCTGAACCACCTCACCCAAGGCACGAACCATCAGTGACCTTTACAGAGGGTTTCCGGAACTAAGGTTTGGCCCTCCACTCTCCTTAAGCCAGTTTTAAGTGTAAGGGAGAGAATTCTGTCTTTCAATTAAATGTACTTAAAACAAAACCCTCAAGTGTCCCAAAGAGTAAATGAGAGAGAGATAAATGATGGGCACCATCAACAGTCAATACCTGAGATGGAGGAATCACTGTGTGTGTGACAATAAATCATCACAATTTCCCAAAACCAATTCATAAAGCTGGAGCGATCCTCACTGTCAGGGTCTGTTCATCTCAGCCTTTTCTCTGTCCAGAGGAATTATTGGCTAGTTAGACCAGCAAAAGCCTTTGGCCCACAAATGAGATGTTAAAATTGCCAAATTCAGCAAATGAAAATATAGGCTGCTCAGTGAAATTTTAATTCCAGATCTAGGACAAATACTTTTGTATGTATGTGCATGTTCCAAATGTTGCATGGGGTATATTTATAATAAAACATTATTTGCTCTTTATTTGATATTCAAACATAACTGGTTGTTCTGGATTTTTACCTACCAGAAGTCTACTTTTGAAATTTCCTTTTCAGAGATGATTACCGAAGGAAGGAAATTGTTAGGAATTAATTATTTTTGCCCTCTGCAAATTCGTATGTTGCAGTTCTAACCACCAATATGCTATTTGGTGATGGGAGCCTTCAGGAGAGGATCAGAATTAGATGAGGTCATGAGGGTGAGGCCTTCACAGTGGGATCAGTACCGTCATAAGAAGAGACACCAGATCACCTTCTCACTCTCTCTGTAGGCACAGAGAGGTCAGGTGAGCACACAGCAGAAGGGTGGCCTCCAACAAGCAAGAGAAGAGGCTTCAAGAGAAGAAACCTACCTTGCCAGCATCCTAATCTTCAGCTTCTTAGATTCCAGAAGTGTGAGGAGTAAATTTTTGTTGTTAAGTCTTTTGGGACAGCAGCCTGAGCAGACCAGGATGGAAGTTCTGAGTGGTGACTCATGTCAGTAGCAGCTACCTCCTGACCCCTCTCAAGGCCTTCTCCCATCATGACGCCACACTTTGCAGATAACCCTTCTCTGCCTAAATATCTTGGGTCTCCAGAGTGTATTCAGTCCTTGAAGGAACTACTATCTATATGAGAGGGGTCACACATGTTTCCTTTTCCTCTCTCCCTTCAAAGTCTTTCCACATGGTCGGCTGCCCTCAGCTTCCATATTTTTACCGTGCATTTCCAAAACTGGGTTCCATTTTACTTTCCCCCCACCACACCCTTCCAGGTTCAAGACACTGTGGTAGAGTATTACAAGCTGCCTTCATATTCCCACCAAAAATGGATTAAATACACAAAGCCCTTGCCTTCCAATTTCAGCCACTTTCTCTGTGGCCCCCTCCAATGATTTTCACCTGAGAGTGGGTGTAGTGGATCCAGGCAAGACTGAAAGAAATTACCCTACGCTTGTGATTGAATATTGAATTTCAATGTTCTTTTCCCCCCTCAAAAAATGTTTGTTAGAGAACTGTTGGAAAACTCAGCCTACATTTCCAAATTCCTCGGCAAGTTTTGTGCGTAACCTCTACCATGTTAAAACAAACTTTTCGGGCGCCTGGGTGGCTCAGAGGGTTAAGCCTCTGCCTTTGACTCAGGTCATGGTCTCAGGGTCCTGGGATCAAGGCCTACATTGCATCAGGCTCTCTGCTGGGCAGGGAGCCTGCTTCCTCCTCTCTCTCTGCCTGCCTTTCTGCCTACTTGTGATCTCTCTCTCTGTCAAATAAATAAATAAAATTAAAAAAAACAAAAACAAAAACACAACTTTTCCAAATACTTGTAGGATGACCCTGGTAGGATTTCTACAAATCAATCTTTACTAGTCAGTGAAGGTCTTGATCATAAACTGCAGTTTTATTTTTCTCTCATTCCTGACCTTTTATTTTCCAATTACCAAACTCATTCTCTCACTCATACACACACACATATACACAATAAGCATTAACTCTGACTTATTTTTCATTTGCCTTTAAGCATAACTAGGAAGTGCTAATAAGCAGGCAATAGCAACTCCATACATCCACTATCAATTGCTTTCTGGCAACATTAACCTGAGAAATACTCAATTATTTCCGATTTGGGAAATTATTTCTGAGTTCTTACCTCTTAGCAATCTAAGAAGAAAAGAAGAGAAAGATTTTGCATGGAACAAATAAAATTACCCTGAAGTAACTTCCCATAAAATACTTGCAAAAACACAATATAGAGAGAATTGTTTTATGAAATTTACTTTAGGCCTCCTGTATGTTGATCTTTTCACTCCAAAGCTGATTTCATTTTGGCCCTCAGCTTATAAGCATAGAATAATTTGCTTGCTTGGATTGTTGCAGAGTCTAATAAGTGCTGATTGTTAATAAAACCTTTCAGAACATGATAATGGCTTAGGCAAAGCACATTTATATACTAAAAGTTGAAGGGAAATGATTCTTGAGAGGAAAAGCTTTCAGAATTATGCAAAGAATGAAATTTACTCAACTTTTAAAGATCCAATAGAAGAGAATATGTATGCAGTTATGCTTGTTTAACTGACTTGGACTGAGCTTTTCCACCCAAAATAGATATATTTTACATAAGAATGGTATATATTGGTTTATTATAAGTTACATGAACCTGGTTTCCTCTGTAAGTATTGCTTACTTTACTTCATTTCAAATTCATTACTGAGTTCATGCTTCCTTTGCACTGTTTAAGAAAAAGATATTCCCCCAATGAATGCATTTTACTTTTGTTCAGCCTGCTTCTTCACCTCCTCTAAAATTCTAAATTCTGACTATCAAACAGGACTTAATGAGCTGAGAGTAGGTGTGTTCCTCAGTTGTGATTACCTAAGCCCCAGTGCACTCCTCTATCCTGCTGAGTAGCAATCACAGCTTTGCTTAACTCTATCCCCATGGTAAACCTTGAATCGCTCAAAAACAAGGTGTGGTTGTTCCTCCTCGAAAGTGTGTGTCCAGGCCCATGGCTGGTACTTGATATATGTCCAATTTACAAACAAACACATAAACGGGGGCTCTAAAATGAGCACAGTGACCCAGCCACCCAGAATACTAGAAGCAGTAAAGTGGTTGGAAGCAAAAAACATAAACTGGTTTCCTGGGATAAAATCTTAGAGAAAACATTCCAAGTAAAGGAATATCACCTTGAAATGTTCTGTTATCTTCTGACATTTTTTTTTAATCTTCTGACATTTTTAAAAAGATTTTATTTATTTACTTGACACAGCTAGAGAGTGAACACAAGCAGGCGGAGTGAGAGAGGGAGAAGCAGGCTTTCGGCAGAGCAGAGAACCCAATGCGGGGCTCCATCCTGGGATTCCAGGATCATGACCTGAGCCGAAGGCAGACTCTTAACAACTGAGCCACCCAGATGGCCCTCTTCTGACATTTTTATATCCTTGTAGGCCGAACATAATTATATTAATCCTTTCAACTAATATCCATGGTGCTCCAATATTTAAGGTAATTCCTGTAACTACAGAACAGAAACAAATGTCTCCCTCCCAGTATAATTAGTCACACAAGAGTAACATTATTAAGTAAATCAAAAATTGTGCCATATTTACCAAATCATCATTGAAACTTGGTACTATAATAATTACCTGACTATCCACTTGCATTTGATTATCCCTGGCAAGTTTGCAGTATTTTTTTTTAAGATTTTATTTATTTGACAGAAACACAGCAAGAGAGGGAACACAAGCAGGGAGGATGAGAGAGGGAACCCGATGTGGGGTTCAAACCCGGAACTCCCAGATCATGACCTGAGCTGAAGGCAGACGCTTAACAACTGAGCCACCCAGGTGCCCCGTAGTGTGTTTTTATAGCAACTATTTTATTTAAAAATGGCACTTAGTTTTTAATGGTACAAATATTATAGAAATATGTGGGTTTTTGAGAAAATCTGAAGTATAGAATTAAATAAATTAAAAAGGAAGAGTTCCAATTGACCCGAGAAAATAAAATTTCATTTCCTCGATGGCCCTGCTCATGGTGTAATGTGGGCCACAGGTCAGAGAACTGAGTGGGCCAGGATAGCTAACAGATGGGAGAGGGATTTATCAGGAGAGCTGGTCCCTAGAGGACTACAGAAGACCAGCCTGGCCTGAAAATGGAAAAGTTCTTTTTTTTTTTTTTTGATTGTATTTATTTACAGCTAGAGAGGGAGCACAAGCAGGGGGAATGAGAGAAGGAGAAGCAGGCTTCGTGCCGAGCAGGGAACCCAAGGAGGTGCTCGATCCTGGGACTCCAGGACCATTAAGCAAATGCTTAACAACTGAGACACCCAGGTGCCCCTGAGAAGTTCTTTTTAAAAGAAGGCATATTGCATCAATAGCTGTCACAATGAGACTGGGGAGTTTAAGCACCCCAAAAGACTAATAAATCGATGGTCAACTTTATCAATATAACTGATTATATTGCATCACTGAAGCTATTGTACAAGAAAACTATCTGGGGGCATTAACTAGCCTACTTTCATGGCCCCTTAAGGAAGCAATAATACTAACTGTTCTCAAAGCAACAGGAAGGCTGTTACCTGTAGGCACTTCAGTGTGAAACATCCTTATTTGATGCCTTGTAAGAATCCAATTCGCTGCCAGTCTGAATATGCCACAGGCACTAGCGGGTTTTACCATCATATCTTAATTACAGGAAAATGCTAAGATGTCCTTTTATGAGACATTAAACTGAATGTGAACGATGACATCATGCATGACTTTTCAAAAACAAACAAACTCTTTACATTTGTAAGCAATGGGACCCATACCGAGAATTTAGAGGACATTTCTGTCCTAAGTTGTGCTTCATGCAGCCCACACTAGGCTCTTGGGCAGCTCCTCTGTGAGAGTTACTGATGTTCTGATGTTAGCAAAATACCTTTTCCTTTTAAATACAAGCTACTATCCCATTATGATTTCTCACTAATTTCCTATCTCTTAGGGTTGACACTGTCTTATAGCAGCACCTCCATTTTTGTCCTATCACTGGAAACTCCTCAACCTTTAATGACTTTAGGACATGGATCATTTTCCCTTTCTTTCCATGCTTTCTTATGGCTTTGTTTGGTTCATTGTGGTGACTCTTCTAACACAGATTCCATGTGTCTTGACATCCTGCATTAATACTCTGCTTTAATGACCTACCAGCCTGTACTTTATGCTTCACAAATGTTCTTTAATCATAAACTCTTATTTTGTCCCTCTACAATAACCTCCTCTTTGCCTTTCTTTTAATGCAATTTCTCTTAATGCACCTAACTTATCTAGTTAATATATATCTTATCTAGTTAATATATATATCTACCCAAGGGCTCACAATGAGCCAGGCATCATGCTAAGTTCAAGTAGAATAAGTAAGAAGTAGGTACAATAAGTAGAATAAGATAAAAATCCTATCTCAATGGAGTTAAGAAAAGCTGCAAGTTAATGAGGGCAACAGGTAAGAAAATTCGCCATTAGTGAAGGTCGGGTAAGCGCCACAAGAAGGATATCTAAAGGGGATGATGGAAATCCAGATCAAAGAAATAGCAGTTAGATATTTTGGCAAAACCCTTCAAGACCTTTCAACTTGAGAACATAAATGAAAGCCCTGAATAAAAACTGTCCCATCTTTCTCGAGGTCCCTAGTTTATATAGTCTCAATTGCCTAGGAGACACATGATATTATAGTGTAGTTATAGTTATTACAAGTTTTGTATCTATTGCTAACCATTAAATTCCATTAAATTTAAATTAAATTAAATTAAATTCCTCTAGAAGGGTGATTTTAACATTCTTGGGTCATGGCTCTTTTTCAAAATCTTATACATAGCTATGCGATAAACTTTTACTTATCCATTTTTAAGTACTTTTGCACAAGTTCCGTCACAAAAGCCTCCTAAAGTTGGGGATTGTTATAGTAATTATGATGCCTAATTTACATATAAGAAAAATAAAAATTAATAGCTGTGCTATTAGCCTTTGTTTACTTGAAAATTAGTCGCTATGCAATTGACCCACATTTACCTAGCTAGTACATATGTAGGTCATGTCCTAGATATAAGTGGATGTATGGTAGAGACAGCTAACTATTCCTGAAGATTGTTCTTTGTTTCTGCCTAGACACATAGCTGAGCTACATTTCTCAGCCTTTGATGCAGTTGGCTTCCACCATGAAACAATTTTAGCCAATGGAATGTGAGTGAACATTATGAGTGATAACCTCTGGGTTGCTGTAACAATTTCCCACTCCTGCTCCTCTGTGTCCATTCCCTTCTCCAGGTGAAATCTATTTTCATAGTAACACTAAGATGGTATTTTCCCTTTTCATTTCCATTCATTAATGAATGCAAAATAGGATCTTTCAAGAACTCCATGATATGTGATATAAGAGATTAAATGGGGTTTAGTGTCTGCCTTAGGCTCAGGTCATGATCCCAGGGTCCTGGGATTGAGTCCCGCATTGAGCTCCTTGCTCAGTGGAGAATCTGCTTCTCCCTCTGCCTCTACCCATCATCACCCTCCCCACTCACCATAGCTTGTGCACTCTTTCTTGCTCACTCTCTCTCTGATAAATTTTTTTTTTAAAAAATCACATCTTCAGGGGGTCAAGATGGTGGAAGACCAGGTGACCGCATTTCGGGGAGCTCCCTGAAGAGAGCTGAATTCCAGCAAAAAAAACACTACAAGACCACCGTGAACACCCAGGAAACCAGCCTGAAATGTGATATTTCCCACTTCTGGACCGCCAGGAGAGACAAAGAACATCGACAAAAAGGTAGAAACAAATTGGAGGGTCTGGAGGCTTGCCCCCAGAGACAGGGGAGTGGGGGAGGAAGCCTGCAGAGCTGAACCATTAAAAACAAATACCCCAAAATGAAAGTGCTCTGGGAGTGAGGAATAACAGCAGATTACGGCCTGAATCGGGGCTAGAAAGAAGCTAAACACAGCGGAGCCGGGGGCAAGGCAAGGAGACTTTTTAAAATCTTTTATTTTCTTTCTTTTCCCGCTGCCTGCTCTCCCTCTGCCCTGGCGGGCCCCGGCCCCGGCGCGCGCAGCAGCCACCCGGGCCTCCGCCTGAGCCGCCACAGCTGCCGGAAAAGCAGCGGGAGTGGATTCTATCCTGCCCTTCCCTCCCGTTTCTCTCCACACCGTGGGCCGCGTGTAGACACCCCCAGGGAAGACGTTTTTTACAGACTTTCATGGGACCAGAGAGGCCTCAGGTCCCAGGGGGCAGACAAAGTCACGCGATCCAAAAGGAGTTGTGGCTTTGAGGTGCGGGAGTGAAACGACAAGCGGGGACGGGGGCAGAAATCAATACAACGTCTGCACCAGCCCGGCTGTGACAGACTGCCAACCGGGAGGCTGGAAAGACCCCCTCTGTGTAGAGGCTCCCTCTGGGAGGGAGGTCTGGGCACAGACATCCTGCTCTGACTTGACTTCCTCAACTGCTGAAAAAAGACGCAAAAGAACAACGCTCCGCTACCAGAGAATTGCAGCCTGATAGTCTGGTTGCCATTGAGACAGGCCTCTAGCAGGGGGGCCGAGAGACTCAGCCTAGGTAGAAGGACTGAAGGGGAACGACACGCCCGCCACCAGAAAGCACCCAAGAAGCTCAGGAGGACAACATTCCAATGCAAAACCCCAAATCGGGGGAAAGACAATTTATTAAACTCCTGGCACTACTGACTACAAGTACCAAAAACTCTACAACTCACTGATAAAGTTTTCCACTTCATTTACTATTTTAAACTTTTTTCTAGTTTTGCTTTTAAAGCTTTCACTTTAAGCTTAAAATTATATTCTCACAGTTTTTCTTCTTTCAATTTTTATCCCCCTTCTTATCACAACGTGATACCCAATACAACACCCCATAACATTTTTTACTTTTTTTTATATATATATATATTTATTCTTTTTAATTTTTTTCTTTTTTCTATGTTTTTTTCTTTCTCTTTTTTACCCTGAAATTCAAACACACCCCTGTATTTTCTGCTTTTGTTGTTCCCTCTTGTTTCCCTGTTAGCTCTCTCTGTTTCTCCCTTTCTTCTCTCCTCTTTCCTTTATTCTCTCTTTTACGTGTACATGTAGATACAAGCTCCAAGTCAATCCCACATCCCTATTCAATACTACCCCTATA